>JAGFZM010002069.1:1303-12313 GCA_017657215.1 Limnothrissa miodon | reverse complement strand
AGCATGAGAGAGAGAGAGCGTGAGAGAGAGAGTGAGTGTGTATGAGGGCTACAGCATGTGTGATTAAGCCCCTGGCTTGCCCTGAGGTTGTGTATTTCAGAAAGATTGATGCTGCTCCTCGCTGTGTTTGCAGCTTCTGCTCTGATGAAATAAAGGCCTCTGTTAGCAAGACCCATTGAAAATGTCTGGACTTACAATTAACAAGCTTTTCAAATTTGACCCAATACAAAATGGCTGCAACCACCTCCAGTTTTTTTTTTTTTTTTTGCCAAAGCTGAAGCGCTTATCTTGAGAAGTCTGCCCACTGCGAAACTCCAGCACCTGAGAGGAGGTGCCAGGCAGGGCTGGCCAAACCAAACACCGCCCTCGAACCAGAACCGAACCCTACACACAGAGCCTTTATTTCCCAGCGCTGATTGACATGGCTGATGAAGTCTGGGAAATTACTGGAACAAGGTGTAAAGAAAGAAAGCTAGGTAAAGAAAAGAGAGAGAGAAAGAAAGAGATAAATTGAGAGAGGGATATAAAGAGGGAGATGAAGGTAGCAAAAGAAATTGTGAGTGTGAGGGCAGAAGGAAGAAGAAAGAGGGAGAGATGGAAAGAGAGATGTGGCAGAAGGGAATGATGGAAAATGAGAGTTGGACTTAGGATCAGATTGGAAGCAAGAACAAGGTCCACCCTGAAATGGAGTGTTTTCCATGCAAACATGGTGGCTAGATAAGAAATTAAAAAGCATTAGGCCAAATGTTCTTGAGGTGTCCAGCTTCTTTTCAAGGAATGTATAGAGTGCTTGTGTGTGTGTGTGTGTGTGTGTGTGTGTGTGTGTGTGTGTGAGTATTTGAATGTTTGAGGTCAGGTCTGATTGAAGGTTTGTGCGTTTCTCCTTTTTTTCTCTGCAACATTAAATTCCATATTGCTTTTGCGCCAGTGTTCCAGAAGGTTCCATGCATATGCTATCTGTGAGTGGATTTGTGGCCCAGACTTTCTCGGGTCCCATTGTATGTTTGCTTTAGCCCTTTCTTCTCTGCAGTTCATGACTTATGGCTGATAAAGCAGCTCTGTGGCCTTCCCCGCTATTTCTGTCAGAGTCTGAAGTGTGTAAGGGGAGCTTGTGGCCCTGAAAAAAAATCTTTGCCTGTCTGCCTTCGGGCAAGAGGTGTGGACCCGTTCATCATTGAAGCCAAACTGCCAACACAACAGCAGCAAACCCTACAGCTAAACTGTGTTGTTTTCTGTCTTTCTTTTTCCCTCTCTCTCACTCCTTTTTTTCCTCTTTCTTTTTTTCTTTCTTTCTAGGTCTCCTTCTGTCAGTCACTTTCTTAAATCCTGAATCTTAAAAAAGCATGTTGTCATATCTGATGTTCTAAAGTGTTATGTATTGCTGGGATAGCCTGTTAAGTCAGCCTGATCTGCAGATAATGGGTCTAAACTAGGGCTGGGCAATTAATCGAATAGTAATTGTAATCGACATTCAGAGCCAAATTTTTCCAGGTCAATTATTTCAGTTAATTTCCCTTTAAAAACACTACTGCGTGTGGAGTCACATGACCCCGGTCTGTTAGGTTATTCCACCGACATGTTAAGCATGGAGATCTTAAAAACTGAGACAATTGAGATCTCCCACTTGTAATATTTCAGCATATTTACTGCACAAAACTTGTCAGTTAACTATAAGGGCAAAATAAAAAAATAAAATAATCCTTCATTAATCGTAATCGAATGAAAATATTGATTTTAGGCCAAATCACCCAGCCCTAGTCTAAGCTACACTGTTTATTCAGCAACGTATCAGTTAGATTGCATTGTATTCAGGTGTGTGTGTGTGTGTGTTTGTTAGGGCTGGACAATTAATCGCATTTGCAATATAATCGCAATTTTGAGAATTGCAATATCAAAATGCGCAATTTTTTTTTGGTTTTGTAACTGCATAGACTTAATGCATAGACTTGTTTGTTAGCTACACTCTGCACTATGTTAAACAAGGATTGTGGTTCAACGCAACAAGATATTCTCTTGAATACAAATATGCTGATTAATGAGTAGTTCATTTTCTATTTTTAATTAGACATTGTGTACAAATATTCATATTAATGGGACATATTTGGTGCTTGTGGTTTTTATTGTGAAAAATCACAATCACAATATTGGTTGAAAAACATCGCAATTTTGATTTTTGGCAAAATTGCACAGCCCTAGTGTTTGTGGTAACATCAATCTCAATAAGTAACATCGGTCTCAATGGGTAATAAAGAACAGTCCTTCACTCTGTTTTTATATCCGACGCTGCTTGTGACATCAGTGCTGTGATTGATAGGTGATTTGTGTGAAGCGGCAGCTTCCGATTAGAGCTGCAGAAAGACTGTGTCTGTGGGGGCTTCTAGTGAGGGCATGGGGACCGATGAGGCAGTCTCTGATTGATTGATGGTACACGCTGACAGTGATTGACGACCTGGGCCATGACGCCCAGCGTGGGAAAAGAAAGAGCAGAGCTTGCCAGGGAGCAGCCCTGTTTGTCTGTGTGTGTGTGTGTGTGTGTGTGTGTGTGTGTGTGTGCTCACATTTACTCATTTTGTCCTCTTGCATACGCACAGTATACCTAGCCACCCACCCAAGGTTTGAACAGTAATACCATACTGGGGTACAATATCTTTTCAGCCTGGGAGTCCTGGTTAAGATTGGCAGTAGAATTTGTGTGTGTGTGTGTGTGTGTTAGTGTGTGTACAGAGCTCAGTGGAGAGTAACAACGCATCTCGGCAGGAGGAGAGGAAACCATGTGTGTGTGTGGTGTGTTCAGTTAGAGTGTTTAGTTGATGGTGTGTCACCTCTGATCAACCCCAGCACTACCCAACACTAGTTTTTGCGAAGGTGCTGGAGAAGCTTGTGTACTTTGTGCACATTGGCATTGCTTGTTTAGTGTTATGCCATAAGGCATTATCCATCATTAATCAACAGTGAAAATGTGCATTTCTGTCATTTTCTGCTAATTTATTTCTTAAGCAAATGTGTGATGTGTATAGTTTAGCCACTGAAGAGCAAACTGTCTGACTGTCTTTCTGTAAATTAATTTTATTTTTCTTCAAAGGTGAAACCCTGTAGACGTAACTGTGGATGTTAGTTCATGGTTGATATCACAGCTGAAAAATGGTCAAACCTTGTTTACATTTCTGGGTGTTTTCCCACATTCATGATTCTGTGCGTGTGCTCTGCATTTGAATTTGTCTACTTCATTTCGACCTGCTTTCTCACGCTTCTCACCGGATTCCTTGTGTGTGTGTGCGTGTGCGTGCGCTATATGTGGTATTTCAGGCTTCCGGCTCTTTCTGACAGGTGTTTACCTGCCTTGGTTGAGAAATTCTGGAGACATGCCCCAAGGAAGTATAGAGAAATGGGTGGGGAGTTGGAGTGTGGGTGAAATTAACTCTCTTATCAGTGAGCCTGGAGTGTTAAGTTCGCCCATAAAACTGTCATTAACCTACCTACTGCAGTGCCGTACCACACACACACACTAACATACACACACACACACACACACACGCATTCACTGATTTAGCCTGATTCACTTTATATTATTGTATCCACACACACACACACAGTTATTGCACACAAATTTACATGAGTGGTGAGCTGAAAGGAAATGAGCTGCAAGACAAATTCCCCTCGGTGCAATAAAGGTTTTCATTCAGTCATTCAAATAATTCTATACAAATCTCAGAGATTATATGCAATATTGTTTTTTGCATTTCATTTGGTATACTAAATTCAAAACTGAATTTACCAGAGACGCTTATAGGAGGATACACATTAATTTAAGGTGGCTACTGCTATAGTTATGAAATTAACTTTCAAGTATTTCCCAATTAACATTAAGGATGTTTTCAAGGAAACATTTTTTTTCTTTTTTCTTTCATGTGTCTACTGGTATGTTTCATGAATAGCAAGCATTTCCTGATTGAGGAAAATATATATTTTTTAATTAGACGATTGAAAAATTATGCCTCCTTTAGACTCACACAATGATTGTTTGTGACGGTAACAGACTCATCAAAGTAATTTTGTGAATTCTGCAGATCAGAGAAATGAAAAATCTGAAAAAAGGTTGTTTTAAACTAAATTGATTTGAATGTGAAGATGAAAAAAATTGCACCATGCAATTCTGTGCGATTTAGCGTTTATAGAAAAATTCAGTTTTAATGTATTGATTTTCCGATTCTATGCTTGTTTTCCGTATTGCAAAAATCTTGGGGCCCTTTTTGTGCATCAGGTTGAATATGCTACAGTCGTCAGTCGGAGGAGAGAGTGCTGTACTTGTCTGCTGGTGATTAGCATGGCGCCGCTAGGTTGACGAGCAGCCATTTTGGCTCCAGCGTAGCTGAAACCCGCCTGAGGATGCTGTTGACTACAGCGCTCCTGGCACCCAATCTGTCAGCAGAACACCAATATGACTCTGTCTGACAGCTTTGCTTCTATGCCTATTAGCTTTCCACAGTCAGAGACAGACAGGAGTGTACATACACATACTGTAATGTGTACACACACACACTCTCACACACTGTAATGTGTACACACACACACACACACAGATATTCCTACATGCCCACTCTCTCTCCCTCTTCTATGGGTTTTTTACTTTTTTATGTGGTTTGCAGAGTTGTGAGTGTTTTGCTGAAAGAGCAGCTCTGAGGTTACAGTGACGTGTGTCTGTCTGTGTGTGTGTGTGTGTGTGTGTGTGTGTGTGTGTGTGTGGTGTGTGGTAGGCGCTGAGGTGTTGGTCGAGTAAAGAGATCTCCTTCAAACATCTTTTGTGCTCGCCTTCCCTCTCTCCGCTCTCCTGCATCTGGTTAGCACACACTCTCTCCTCTGCTAATCTTTCTACATCACTCTCTCATCCTGTCCTTCTAGCCCTTTCTTGCCTCTTTCTCATCTGTCTTTTAACTCCCTTTCCCCCCCCCTCACCATTCTACACACACACACAAACCTATCAACATCTCTCTTCCTCTCCTCCTCCACTTACTCCTCTCGCACACTCCCACCTTCTCTCCCTGTACCGTGTGTGTGTGTGTGTGCGTGTGTGTGTGAGAGAGAGAGTGAGTTTGAGTCTGAGTTTGAGTGTGTGTGATTGACGTGTGAGAGTGGCAGCTCCGCTGTGAAAAAGTCGGTCTGAAGCTGTGAAGGGGACGGACTGCAGACAGAAACACTTTGTTCTGACACTGGGACCCATCCAAACCCAACAGGACCTTGCACCTGAATTTAATCCTGCCGCTTTGCTCTCTCTCCCTCTGTGTGTTTGTGTTTATGTGTGTGTGTGTGTGTGTGTGTGTGTTTGTCTGTGTGGATGGGTGGGGGTGAGGGTGTTGTAGGAGAGAAAGTTTGTGTGTGAGAGTGTTCCCCTCATATGTTTGTGAGTCTGTGTGTGTGTGTGTGTGTGTGTGTGTGTGTGTGTGTGTGTGTGTGTGTGTGTCAGAGGGGGACTTGCTTTGACTGCTGGTGTTGAAAAGCTAGGGTACGCTTTGCATGTTTGAGTTTGTGTTCTATGGCTCATAACTGAACCCTTACTTCACTCCGTACCCTTTTTCTCTCTTTCTCCTTTCCTCTCTCTTTCCCTCTATTCCTTTATCCCTCTTTTTCTCCCAATGTCTCACTTTGTCCTGATGCTTTTCATTCAGCCTCTTGTTTTGTCTTCCTTCATGCCCCTTAGAGAGGCAAGGGTACAGCTGTCAAGCTTCAACCTTCTCACACACACACACACACACACACACACACACACACACCCTCTTTCTCTCTCACGCCAACAATATCTATGCTTCAGAGAGTCACACACACACACATTTAAGCCCCTCTTATGTGCACACATGTACAATCACAGATATTCCTCTTGAACACACACACACACACACACAGCCAGACCCCAGAGGCCTAGCATTGGTAGGGGTCTAGAGTATCAGGTGTAACTTCAACATGGTGCTTATTGAAGCCCAGAAAAGAGGTCCTGTGCCAACACCTTTTTGATTGGTCCCATCCACCGCCTTCCCAGCAGGCCATGCCTCTGGTCACATGATCACTTGGTGGGTGCCCAGCCTCAGCTGTGTCCTTACGCCTCTCCCATGACTTTCAATCATGCCAGACACAACCTTCATACTGTGTGTGTGGGTCTGTGTCGGTGTGTGTCAGGCTGTGTCTGTGCTCATGGATGTGATTGGGCATAAGTGTGTGTGGCTCTGTTCCAGCCTCATTCAGACGGTGTGTGTGTGTGTGTGCATGTGCACATTTGTGTCTCTGAGCTAGGGCTGGGCGGTATATCGATATGTAATCAATATCGATATAATTTCAAACCACGATATGATTTTTGACATATCGTATATATCGGTTATGACTTGTTTTTTAATCCAGAGACAAGTATTCCACTTTTTTTTGCTATGCGACGTCTGTGCACCAGCTTCCTTGCCACTGATAGCTCAGTGCTCCTTGCTTTGAGTTAGCTCCTCCCTTCCCCTACTCATGTAGACCGAGTAAACAACAATGGCGACTTCCATAGAATGCATGAGTTATACAGATGGAGAATGCCGCGGAAAGGTTATTGTGGCCAAAAAAGCGAAACAACGGTTTGGTCATTTTGAAATGGAGGCCACCAGCAAGTATATGAAGAGTGTTACAAACTCCGAGGACAGACCGCCACAAAACCAGTGGGAACTGAGCAAAACTTCAGAACTCTTTAGCATGCAATGTTCCCTAACTCTATGACAGAAAAAGCGGCGGTGGAGCATAACGTTAAAATCAATTGCCGTATCACGGTGGACATGGCATCAATTGCCGTAGTGGAACGCGGATTTGTGTTGTTACTTTACAAGACAAGAACTGCCGCGACTATGATGAGAGAGCGCGATTGGCATTTGAACTCTGTGACGCAATGACAACAGACGAGTGGAGAAAAGTTAGCAGAACCTGTGAGTCCTACATTTGTGTCACATTACGGCGGAGACTCTTAACACATTCGTTTTCTTTGCACAAAATATACAAATGGAAAGAAGGCCCACATGTTTGTTATTACTGTTGCACAGTTTAGTTGAGAACTTGTGATTTTGAAAAAAAGCTCTTTATATTATTTTCATTATTTATTTTATAGACACTTTATTTTATTTTATTTATTTATTTATTTATTTATTTATTTTTGCTGGAAAGATATTGAGATATACAGTATATCGTATATCGATATATGAGAGAGATATATCGAGATATACATTTTAGTCCATATCGCCCAGCCCTACACTGAGCAATGGTCCAGACCAATCTAGATGGCAGTGGCTTGGTGGTGGTGTGTCTGCGTGTGTGTGTGTGTGTGTGCGCGTGCGCTGATCTCCAGGACAGATGAGGACAGAAGCGTAGTAATTTCACACTACGGCCAGAAAGTCACAGCTCTCCCTTAACATGTTTTGACTAATAGTCATCCTTTATATTGTTGTAAAATCATATCATGGAGACAACAGGCATCCTACAGCATGTAATATAATGGATGCTACATGATGCCTACCTGCCCTTCAGGGTAATAAAGTATCTATTTGTCTATATATCTATAACATGATATGTTATTAAATACTAAATACCTTGTGGCGCTTTACAGACATTAAAAAGGAGCGCAGCAGCAACAGGGACCAGGAAAAACTCCCTACTCAAGTTTGCATAAATGATGGACTACAATTTGTCAATGGTGTTGGCTGAGCGTCATAATACTTTCAAAATATTGTGCCAAATGAGAGGAAACCCTAGGTGGTTGTTTAGAATAATTTTTATTTTTGAATTATCGATTTGTGGCATAGGGTTTTTTGTCTCTCTCTCTCTCTCTCTCTCTCTCTCTCTCTCTCTCTCTCTCTCTTTCTTTCTCTTTCTCTTTTCCACTCTCTCGGACAGTCTCTCTCCAGGTGATTACAGGTTTTACCAGACCTGCTCTGTAAGGGTGTCCTTTCTCATAAATTTTCTCGTTGCTCATAAATGTCTCCTACAGCCAACCTGAAATGAAGACCTTTCTGACAATGGCTCTCTCAGCTTATTGATTTATAGCTGCCTAATGAAGAGGCATTCCTGTATCCTCAAACACACACACACACACACACACACACACACACACACACACACACAAACACACAGCAACACCTAAACAGCTATAGGGGACACCTTTTTAGGGCCCTCTGCCTCTTGTCATTCTCTTTCCGCTTTTTTGACTATTATTTTGTTTCTTGCGCTTTCTCTTTTCATTTTTCTCTCTTTCTCTGTCACTCTGCCCCTTCTTCTCCCCCCTTCTTTCTCTCTCTCTCTCTCTCTCTCTCTCTCACTCTCTCTCTCTCTCTCTCTCTCTCTGTGGGAAATGTATCTCTTTCCGCACCTCAGGGCCTTTGTGGACCGTGAGGGCTGCAGCATTTAAGAGGTGCCCTCAGGCAGTACAGGCTAATGATACTCACACCTATCTCTCTCTCTTCCCTCCTCCCCGCTCGCAATCTTCCTTTTCTTTCTCTCACGCTTTCCTAACTAGGATCATTTTTAGCCAAATTCGCTAGTGGGTCTAAATTTTGCGAGATGCTATAAGCCTAAGATCATAGTTTTGTTCTGTTCAGCAGCAGAAGCAGCAGCCTTAGTTTGAGTTTGTGTAACTGACAGCTGCACAAAGCAGAAGCCTCTCTTTACAATCTGAATTGGAAAGCATATTGATCAGGGCCAAGTATTTCCCAAGTGGTGCTATATGCTTTGACTAATGTTTGGCATAGTTTACAACTTTACAACAATAAAGAATAACTTAAGCTTATTTACTGTGGTACATGTTTTTATACACAAATTTGACAGTAGGACAGAAGTGTGTGTTTTTTACACCGGAGTGAGTCATCTCTGTTTGTTGATAGACCAAGTTCGCCGGTGTTGTGAAACTGAGTTGACATGCCCTCAGGTGCGAGAAAAGAGAAAATTCCCACAGACTGTGACCTGTCAGAAC
This sequence comes from Limnothrissa miodon, assembly GCA_017657215.1. NCBI lineage: Eukaryota > Metazoa > Chordata > Actinopteri > Clupeiformes > Clupeidae > Limnothrissa > Limnothrissa miodon. Next base: position 3,339 of record JAGFZM010002069.1, on the reverse strand, counting down.
GAGGGATGGAGAGAGTTGGCTGAGAAAGGGAAAACACACACAGACACATATGAATACACACACACACACATAGAGAAAACCAGAGTGCTCACAAAGGAGGTGTCCCTTGAAGGGGATTTCAGGTGGGTAAGTAAATGTCCTGTCAGTACCTGTGATCAATCAGTACCGACTGATCCCCCAAGCCACTAGTATCACCCCTGGTGATGCATCTCATGTACCCCACAGCAGGACTAATTAGTCTCCCAAATAAGGCCTTGACCATCAGCTGATTTTGGACATGACCCAGCAGTCCTTGAAGGTTGAGTGCTTAGGATTAGGGCGTGCATTGGGATTCACTGTTGTCTATGTACAGTAACTGCTGCTCCACTTTGGAGGCTTGGATCCTCACTGAAGCCCTTTGTGTGCCAAACCCAATGCTTTATTGAAAACCTGATCTTATGTGCATGTCCACACTGGTTATGTATGAGTGTGTGTTTGTGTGTTTATCTGGTTAAGGATTCCAGTAAAGGCCACTAGTGACACTATTATACAACCTGTCTGTTTTTTACTATTTTTGGTAGGCTGCAGTTGTTTGTCTGGTGGCACTTCCTCTGAGTCTTGTTCTCAGTTACACACTCACACACACACACACACACACACACACAGACACAAACACAAATTCCTGGGTGACTCCTTGAGTTTCATTGCAGAAGAGTGTGGGCACGTTCCCATCCGTCGGGCCTGTCTGCTGCCTGAGATGCCCCCTGAGGACGCTTCCTCGTTGGCCCTAGTTCTCATGAGAAACAAAAAAAAAAAACGTCACGAGCACTCCGTCTCCTCAACGAGGTCGTCTTTCAGGTGATTCCCAGCCTCCTGAGCATTCCCATGTAGAGGAAGTGATGTCATGCCACCAACTTGCTTCCCAGCAACATGTTTGGTTGGTGTCATTAGATGTTGTGGTGCAGTCGTTTCCGAAACCGAGAATGCTGTAAAAGAGACGGATCCGTTTGCAGTAGGACCATCAGACCACTAGGGGCAGTGGAGGGAGAGGAACGGCAGGGTTTTTTTTTTATGCACTTGGAGTTTTTCAGTGTTCGATTTCTCTCCAGTAAGACAGTAGGGTGCCGACATTTTAATGTCAGCACGGCGGAGTGAAAACAGTGACTTAACATGGCTTTATTGCAGAAGTGCAGGAATAATATTGTGTTTGAAAATAAAATATAGTTTGACATTTACGCCAGCATTGGTGTGTTGTTGCCGAGGAAATTGGAGGGGGTGGGGGGGTGGCAAGAGTGACGTGGTGCTATGTAGCCGGTCACCCAGCCTGTGTGTGTTGTGTTGTGTTTGTTGTCCCAAGATGAGTTGAAAATAATTTCAACTCATCACACGCACATACACACATACTCACAACACAAACACCCACCATGGCACATATTATCTCCTCCCACACACACGCACACACACATACACACATACACACACACACACACACACACAAAGTTCTCTGCAGGTCACTCTGCACATGTTGGCCTTGAAATCGACCCGCCTTTCTTCCCATCACCTGTCAATCAAGCTGTCAATCATTTATTTAGCCAGCCCAGCAGGGCCTCTTTTTCCCCTCTTTTCCCTTTTCATTCATTTTCTTGTTGTTTTTTCTCTCTCTCTTTATTTTTTCATTATTTTCCCCTGCTGTCGTTACCTCATGCCCATCAGCCTCTCTGTCTTGCATTTCCTCTCTTTTACTTGCTTTCTTTCATCCCTCTATTTTCTCTTTCACTCACTTGCTTTGATCCTTCCCTCCTGTCTTTCGTCTCACACCCGCCCATCGCCTCCCTTTGCACCCGATAGAAAATGTTGGAATTTGGAACCTAGTGGGCCAGTCATTAGCCATCGCTCTGTCAGCCCTCAAGCTAACAAGAGTTTAGAGGCTATCTAAACCCACACACACACACACACACACTGTAAGTGTGAGCACATCAACACCTCACCATAATGGTGCAGAAAAACACTAACTGTGTGTGTGTGTGTGTGTGTGTGTGTGTGTGTGTGTGTGTGTG
>JAGFZM010002068.1:5000-12288 GCA_017657215.1 Limnothrissa miodon | reverse complement strand
CAGAGCCACCACTGCTTACATACTATTCTACATCAGAAAGGTACTGTGTACACACACACACACACACACACACACTTACACACACACACACAGTGTTAATAACTCACACTATTGCAGGCATGAACTCTTACACTCGGCTCTCAATGTTTTTGTTCTCCACTGCATATATCTTATTCTACATTAGAAAGGTGTACACACACTCACACACACACACATATGTATATTAATAACTCCCACACTTTCAGGCGTAAACTCTTGCCCTGTGCTCTCAATGTCTTTGTTCTCTCAGTGAGCAGGCCCTGCCTGCCTCCCTTTGACCTCGCTCCAACATCAGAGGTCATCTGGGGTCACCACCACATGCAGCCTGCACTCTCCAGCTTAGCAGGACCAACACCCAACCAGAGACGTCACACATGAAGTAAGTTCATGTAATTATCTGTAGCCACAGTTAACCTTCCTGTGTGTGTGTGTGTGTGTGTCCTTTAATGTCGTCTCTCTCTCTCTTCCTTAGACACTAATAAAGAAACACACACTCTCAAAGCTGGTGTCCTACATGACGTCTCCCCAAAGCCAGCACACTAGTACAGATCAATACCATCAACATCTGACTGAATAAACTAGTTTCCCAAACTCCTGACTACTGCGAATATGTGTGTGTGTGTGTTTGTGTGTATCCAAGCAGTCCACCGTGCTGTCCTATAGATCCTATACATTGATTTCACAGCAACCAACGTCAATGTCGTTGCACTGCACTAGACTGGGGCAGAGAGCGTGTTTTTGTATTGAAACTGTGGAGGAAATTAGCAACATGACGACAAGTTGTTGTGTAGTGAACTGTGCAAACAGAGTTGGAAATGGCATCAAAATGTTCAACATACCTAGGAAGAGGCATCCGCTTCAAGTAGCTTGCATCTTTAAAGGTGCTCTAAGCGATGTGACGCGTTTTTAGGACTAAAACATTTGTTGTTACATACAGCAAACATCTCCTCACAATCTGCTAGCTGCCTGTCCCCTGAACACACTGTAAAAAAACGCGGTCTCTGTAGATAGCCCAGGCTCCACAAACGGCTAAAAAACACAGTGGGCAAACCTAGCATAACAAACGAAATGAAACATAACAAACATTGTTCCAGCCAATAAATGTCAAGAAGGATTTGGAGGAGGGGTTGGGTGGGGGTTAGTGCGCGTGAGTCTTTCAGGAGGCATGGGAGGGAGGGGGAGGAGGTAGCTATCCTCCGTTTTGTTTGACAATACTTCGAACGTCAACAAGAAGTGACATCAAACACAATCGCTTAGAGCGCCTTTAATGTCAAATGTGTATATAAACAAAAGCTCAAACATGTCAAATTAGGTTTGGGTATAGGTTGAGTGTATGTGTGCAAGTCTTCTTGGCTACAGAAGAGGGATTAGTAGACTAACAACAGGTAATAAACACAGTACATTTAAACTGGGCCAATTATCAAGAGCAAGGAGTGATCACAGAGGGTAGGGCGTGACCACACCGAACACAAAGGGGGAAAGAACAAAATAGTGCTATGAGAACTAGCGCTGCAATGGCGCTGAGTCGCCACCAGATGTCACCAGAGTTCGCTGCCTCAGGCCAGATTCCTGACACAGGCAGACTCCTCCATCACTGCACTGCATCTGATGAGCATGTGGCTCCACTGGAGCTCTGGCCAGGGGCCTGTGACAGGACTAGAGTACATGTGGATAACTCACACACACACACACTCATTCACTCCCTAAAACACAATTGCACTTACTCTCTCACACACGCCATTTCTCTCTCTCTCTCTCTCTCTCTCTCTCACACACACACATACACACACACGCCATGCATATATTCCCATAAATACAATGGCATACTCACTTCTTTCAACACTTAATCTTTTCATTTTAATAATTTCATCAATCATTTTTGTATTTCCAGTTATTCCTATCTATAGTCAGACAGTTTAAACCCAGAATTTCTCAAAGCCACCAGTGACTTTCAGTAGCCTGTTTCAGTAGGATTTCGAAATCATTTCTTATCATTTGATACGGGGCGTGTCAAAGCTTTGGGCTACATTCCTTTATCAAAAATAAAACCCAAATAAATGAATAAAGCTCCTGGGGTCTTTCCACTGCTGTAGTAAAGAAGCCTAATATAGACATCATTCACCCATCCCGACTGAAGTTACTGCCAAAGTACCACAGTCCAATCTTAGGCCGCTGGCTCAGGTTTTGTGGAATGTCTTTCATGGTTAAAGAAGAAATGGGCGATATCCTTTCCTACGGAACAACAATGGCTAAAACGGCAGCCTTTCCCTCTCGCAGGCATTGGAGCGCAATAAGACACTGGATCATTGGATCACAAGCTGAAAGCCGTGATGACGGATGACATACCGGTCTATCTGATCCCACTCCCTACAGTCAATGTTACTGTGTGTGTGTGCGTGCGTGCGTCCATCTCATGCTTGGCATGGCCACTTTCTTATTCGTCATGTTTGCGGCTCCGTTTCTCTTGCGATATCTACAACCCTGCTCCGTGTGCGAGCCCCGTAGCACGCATACCCAAACACACACACACACACACACACACACACACACACACCGAGCGGTGACATAAAGGAGGCTCCACTGTCGCCGTGGTGACGGGGTGTCCCGAGCCAGCTCGTAACGCGAGATGACCCGTCTTAAGTTTCCCTACCGTCCTGAATGCAGTGCAGACGAGGCTCGTCTGAAGCCGTTGACATGTCCCCCTATAGATATTAGTGCCGTGTTGAAGCACGTGGAGGAATGCCCCATTGGACTCATTATCGACCATTACTGGGGCTACCTGCCCATTTCATTTTCCTCCTGTCCTGTCAATACCCTGCTCTCACAGGGCTTCAGAATGAGCCGTGTCTATGGGGACCTCAGGCCTCAGACTCTAATGCAGCTCAGGTTCGGAAGGATGGGAGAGAATCGTTGGAATTCCTGGAGACATTATTGATGCTGTCCACGTACCTCACGCCCTTTATTATCTCCGAATACAGCGCCCAGTAGTCCAGTGTATTTGATCCCACAGGGCTCACCCCTTAGCCTGGGCCCGCCCATACTTCCTGTGATGCTACATTCAATTTCGCAAGCAAGTCAGTATGGCCATCGTGCCCATTTAGAGGAATTCTTTTTCCAAAATCAGTGGGCACCAGTAAGAAACGAGCTTCCCTCCCCGGCACGATGGAGGCGGGTGTAACGCGATGACGCAGCAGTTCTGCGATCGGAAACCATACCGTTATACTGCGCATATGTCATCGGAATGAGTGGTCTGCTTGGTTGTAGATTCGTCCAATAGTATACCTAGGCATCTGATGGATGCAGGTTAAGCCCGCCTCTCAGAAGAGGGTTAGTAATGTAGGATGGCAAGATTAAGCTCCTGTGAGCTTTGTCGCGGAAGTCAGGCTACTCACCCCTTGGAAACCCTTATAAAAAATCCTTCATTTTACTACAATATCAAAGCTGCAGTTCTCACAGTATTCTGCCGTATAAATGCATTATTTTGCATTTACCACGACTACAAAAAACATACTGCATTCTGCTGCTCAACGCAATACTGAAAAAAATATTGCATTACTGCATTAATAATATGTAGTTTTCTTGTAACACAATGCAATGTATGCAATGTAACACAATGCAGGGTTTTTTTCTGTTCCAATGTAGTACAAACCAAAATCTTCCAGGATACAGTCTAACAAAAACAATTCACTATTAATCACTTCATAAACTGTAAAACCATATTTGTAATTTATAGATTAGAGTGCCCTATGTGCAAAGTGTTCTATAGGAAGAACGAAACAACGCTTACAGGATAGACTAGCTGAGCACAAATACGCAATCCGCACAGGCAACATTAACTACCCAATGGCAAGACACTACAGTGAACAGCATAACAGCGACCCATCCACCTTACAGGCTGTTGGGATTAATCACATCCCACAGTCCTTTAGGAAAGGTGATAGGTAGAGACAGCTAAATCAGAGGGAGACCTTTTGGATTTTTAATCTTCAGGCTACTAAATATCCAGGCCTGAATGAGGACCTTGACTTTAGTGTATTTCTTTGATTGCATATTTACTACTTTACTATAATATTTGTGAGTGTGTTTATGTATGTGTGTCACTCTCTACAGATTATTGACTTTGATACTGTAATGTATACTATGTACGATGTTTAAGTATCACTATTGAACAAGGATGACACCTGCTGGATATCTTATATGCTGACACCTGGCCTCTGACTTGTCACCTGACCAACACTGCTGCAAGGTGGAGGTTTCTGATGGGTGGACTTTTACTTAAAGAACTTTGTCTACCCTGGTAGAACTGTTTGACTCCCTGAAGAAGGCTTGTTGGCCGAAACGCGTTGGAGTCTTTTAAGGGTTAAAATGACCAAGCCACTACAATAAAGGCTTTTTAACTTTTCATACATGAGAGTGCCTTGGAGTTCTTTTTCTTGTTTCATTTGAAGTTTCCCATCCAAAGAGCACCTCAAACAAACAATCGGTGAGTCCAGGAAGCACTCCTAAATGGACATTTTGTAAACCCATTGACTGTTTAACTGTAAAAAATAACAGTTAATCACCAACACATACACATCCTTCACACACACACACACACACACACAGAAACACAGACACACTCAAACACACACTAGAATAGAATGTAGAGTGGGCACCTTATATATAAATCCTGTCCAATTACAAATGGTTTGTCTACAGTGCATTAACAGCCTGTGTGTGTGTGTCTGATTGAGAAAAAAGCCTCTTTCACCAAACGCTTCACACATGAACGCTAGACACACACCACTGGAAAGCACGGTGACCATTCCTGCCACCCAGACAGTGTGACTGTGTGTGTGTGTGTGTGTGTGTAGGTGGGTGGTGGGATAGGATTGGCATTAAGCGGGCAATCTGCTGAGGTCAAGTGTTTCTCTTTCATGTGTTAACCTTGTTCAACACACACACACACACACACACATACATACACACACACACACACACTTTTGAACATGGATTAAGCCTTTGCTACAGTCTGTTTGTCTGGACTATTGAGATGCTGCCTGAATAGTGCCAGGCACAGGAAGACAGGGATTTACACACACAAACACACACACACACCACACACACACAGTCCTATACTGTGGGTGCTCTCCATCTACAGGTTAGTGTGTGTCTAAGAAAATGGGATTTTCTTTCTCCCAAAGAGAAATATATCTCCCTTGGTCACACTTTATTTATTCTCCTTTTTCTCTGTGTGTGTGTGTGTGTGTGTGTGTGTGTGTGTGTATTTGATTCCCATTTAAAACCTAGTTTTCCCCCAAAATCAAATCAGTTAAATACTTAAAAAAAAACATTTAAAAACTCCAAAGTGTTTTGTTTTTTAATTTTACAGTCACAATCATTTCATTTTGTCCAGTGTTTCTTGAAATCCATACAAAATAAATATACATATTTTACAAGAGCATTCCAGTGTGTGGTCATTAGAGTTGGCATGGATGTGTGTGTGTGTGTGTGTGTGTGTGTGAGGAGGGAGTGTTCAGGTACTCGTTTCTTGCTAATAACGTATAATGCACTAACTGCACATACATTCGCTTGGCTTTCACCCCGTGTGTTTCTCAAACATGGTTGTGTAGTGTTGATCTAAAGAGCTCAGGAACCAAACTACACGGCGGCCATATTGGAAGGACACTGTGCCGAAGCCGTAACGTCTGACTCATCTCAATTTCTTGTTTGCTAAAAAGTTCATTCAATATAGTTTGAATGAATCTCAATAAGTGAATGAATGAATGAATAAATGAATAATAAAGAATCTTAATAAATGACTAAACTTCCAGCAGCATGTTATCTCTGACTAAGACGGCCTCCCAATATGGTGGTGCTTTTCAATCAGCTACTGCAATTGGACACATTTGTGTCGTGATCTTACGTTCCCAAGCTCTATGGATCACTTTTAAATCTTCAAGCATTTTTACAATGTTCTTAAACAACAAAGGTTTTTAGAAAATGGTCAAATAGCTTGTTAGGAGGGAACTACTGTACTTGGGCTTTAGATGCTTTTGGGAAACCTGCCCCTTGTAAACAACACACGGACACTAACCAAGAATTACTGGGAAAAGAGAAGAAGAGGGGAGTGTGTATGTGTGTATGAGAGAGATGAAGTGTGTGTGTATGTGTGTGTGAGAGATATGAAGTGTGTGTTTTTGTGTGAGAGAGAAGTGTGTGTGTGTGTGTGAGAGAGAGAGATGAAGTGTGTGTGTTTGTGTGTAAGAGAGATGAACTGTGTGTGTGTGTGTGTGTGTGTGTGTGTGTGTGTGTGAGAGAGAGAGATGAAGTCCATCTCTCATCTCCATTTTATCGTCCATTTCCTTGTATCTTTCACACACAAAGTGAAGACAAAGTGAGAGATAGAGAGAAAAGGAGAGAGATGGAGAGATAGGGGGAAGGGAGAGTGGAGTTAAGACTTACAGAGAGAGAGAGTTAAGAAAGATAGAGAGATAGCGAGAGAAAGGGCAAGAAAGTGAGAGGAGTGTTTGGACGGAACAGACCTAGAGAGAGATGGAGAGAGATGGAGAGAGAGATGGAGAGAGAGATGGAGAGATTAGAAAAGAGTTTGAAAGGAACTGAGATAAAGAAAGAGAGGACAAATGAGAGTATTTGGACGGAATTAAAGAGAGAGAGAGAGAGAGAGAGAGAGAGAGACATTGTGAGATGACCTGATATTACCTTTCTTTTTACCCAGTCCTAACCACACACACACACACACACATACACATACATCTTTAAGGCACTATAAGAGCCCATGCACACACACAAACACCCCACCCACACGCACACACACACACATCCCTGCCAAACGACAGCCCTTCACTGGAGAAATCAGACAAGCAGTGGTTTGTTATGAAACCCATCCTCCTCATGTACATGACACAAATACATTTCATTCTTCTTTTAAAAGCAGTTCATGTCCAAAATAAACTTTTTCTCTTCTTATCTACACAGTAAATACACTCCGGCGGACAGACAGTCGGTCGGTCGCGAAGACACCGGACAGGAAACCTCTTTCAGAGGACACTTAGTGAGACATAGTTCATTTCAGTGGACATTCAATGTCTTATTTTTTTTGCTTTGACAATTAAGGCCTCTATGTGTGTGTGTGTGTGTGTGTGTGTATCTGTGTGTGCACATAAATTCCTGTGACTGAAAAGTACTTTGTCCTCTCTCAACCACACATTAATGAGTCAAATGGTTTCCTGTGTGCAGACAGAACAGG
>JAGFZM010002067.1:0-10733 GCA_017657215.1 Limnothrissa miodon | reverse complement strand
GTGTGTGTGTGTGTGTGTGTGTATGGGAGGTGTTCTACTGTATTGTCATGAATTTCCATTGTGCTTTACATGTCCATGTGTTTACCGGTATCTGTGAGTGTGTATGTGTGTGTGTATGCGTGTGTGTGTGTGTGTGTGTTGGCATGTGTTTAGTATGTGTATAGTGTGTGTGTGTGTGCACATAAATGAACCCCATGGTGCGCTACAGATTCAGGCGATAGAAACAAACGATGTGATCTGTGCGAGCGCGCATCTCTGCAGACCTCCTGCTGTCTCTTCAGCCGCTCACACTCAGCTTTCACTGAGCACAACTGCACAGATTTCTCCAGTGTATGTACACACACACACACACATGCACGCACTCACTCACACCTTTACAGTCAATGCACATACACAAACACAGATACTCACAGATAAACACATGGACATATGGAGCACAATGGACATACATGACACCACAGTATAACACCTCCCATACACACACACACACACACCATCTAACACACACACAAACACACACACACACACACACACACACACACACACACTCAAGGACAACATACAAGAAGCACTACAGCCAGCAGCGCTCCACTCCAGGGCAGACTGTGAACTAAGGGTCATCGGGAGGTTGCTGTACAAACACACATACAATCTCACACCCACTCACGCAACCACATCAACACACACACATACACACTTTCTCTTTCCATCTCACTTTCTCTCTCACTCTCTCCCTTTTTGTGTCACACCCACACGCATGCACTAGCACTCGCCACACATTACATGTACTGTAGGTACACATTCCAATATCTGCACACGCACAAACGCAGACTATGGTAGCAGCTGAGGCTTTTGCATTGGAAAGCAGTTCTGGCCACATTTATTACATTAAGCCTAGTCTCAAAGGTCACACATTTTACACTGACACACTGAGCCTCAAAAAATCACCAGGGACTAGTGAGTCAGGAGAGCTTGGTGAGTATGTGTGTGTGAGTGTGTGAGTGTGATCCAGCTCAACGCATCTAGCTTTTCTCTCAGTTTATGTCATCCTCAGAGTGTGAGGAGGTCACGTGGTCAGCTGATGCAGAGCCACACAGACAGTTGTTTGCCAGTCACAGGCCTGGGTACAGAGCTCGGGCCACGCACCAGGCAAAGGGAGGACATTTATTTACAGTCACAAACAGTGAAAGAAAGGGGGGATGGGAAGAGAGAGAGAATAAGTAGGAAAGAGTGTGAACGAGGTCCATGCCAACACAAATCCAAATCCAAGTTCTGAAATCTTCAGGGTGTACTGTCTGTCCAGGGCTCGATAGCAAAAATGTACAGTGAAGGAATTTTTCTGTTAATCTTTTGTAATGAACACTGGCACCTGCCCCCCCCCCCCACCCCCACACACACACACACACACACACACACACCAGTTCCTCTGTGTGTGGTACTGGAATAGGATGCTGACGCACTCAGATATGCTCTACTAAGACATACAGGTTGCTCAACAAATGATCAAAGCGACAGGAATACACAAGAATATCTATTTGTCTCTCTCTGTCTCTCCCTGTCTTTGGACACAAATCCCTTACTACCTTACATGTAAAGTAGGAGATGAAAAATCTAGCATACAGAGTCAGTGTACTTTTTTCGCCCACCCCCATCAGAGCTGGTGACAGTTATACTCCGCAGGAGAGGGAGGGATGCAGAGACAAGTTGAATAGAATGAGGGAGAGAAGTTTGACAGCTCAGAGTTCTAAAATAGCCCAAAGTGCAGGGAAAGTGGTTGTCATGATGATAATTTGGCCAGGGACGCTGAATTATTCACTCTCGGACCACGCACAGAACAAGGACAAATGATCCCCGGTTCATTTTGAGTCACATTTCAAATTCATGACTCAAAGGTACAGAGGAAATAAAGAAAGAAAAAAAAGAAAGAAAGATGAAAAAAAAAACTAAAAGAAAAAAAGAATGTACCCACACATTAAATAAATTTAAACAAATATAATGCACATTGTACACACACACATACATATGCAAACACACCAGTATATTCACACACACACACACACACAGAGGAGGAACAGTACAGTACCAGTGAGGGTGAGAGGCCAAAGGCCTGCCTGTGTTTTGGACTGGGAGCGTCTCCCAGAGCACCAACTAGAGGAGTTGGAAGCTGACATCAGTCACGCAATAGGGCATGGCAATGCCCAAAACACTCTACTTCAAAGACACACACACACACATACACACTCATTGTTTCTGTCTCTTTGACACATGCATACTGTGCACTCACACAAAGACACACACACACACACACACACTTGATCCTTTTCACACATAGGAAAGTCTCAGTCGCTTTTACATGCATTTGTTCTTCTTCCTTGCCATACCACCACTCACCCCACTCCCTGCCAACACGCACACACACACACACACACACACACACACACATGCACACACACACACACTGACTGAACTAACCTTCTCCCTGTCCTGTCTGTTATGTGTCCGGTCACGCTATGAGTTGCATTGTTGTGCAAGATGTCCTGTTTTGCCTATGGGGATGGCGTTGGAGGGTAGACTTTGTTGTTTGAACAAAGAGCAGAAGGGAGGAGAGAGGGGCTCTGATTACAAGTGCTGCGAAGCACATGATCCAATCTCACTGTGTTTCCTTTAAATGAGCGTCAGGGGGAAAACTCACACGGCCCATCAAGTAAAGAGTACGCCGACTTCAGAAACAGAACCAGAATCAGGTTTTATTGGCCAATTATACTGTACTCGCATGTACAAGGAATTTGACTTTGGTAGGTGTTTTGCTCTCTAGACAAGTAGGACATCCATCAGTACACGTACAATGCAAGAAGTTCTATGGAAACATGATGGAAATCAACACAATAGATAATAGCAATATAGGCAACTATAAACATTAAGTACAAGTCATTATTTACAAGTCAAGCAGTGCACCTAATCAAGGCTATGTGGGCAGATTTAAAATATGAAGCACAAACTCGTTGTATATTAACTATAAAACCTTCAATTCATAATAGCAATAGTCACTCATGTGTACTGTACTGTACTGTACAGTGAGTCTGTGTAGTACACTCACTAACTCACATACACACGCTGTTCGCTAACGGAAATGAAGGCCTTGTACTGTCAGTGCTGTCAACTCAACTCTACTAGTACTGTCTCAGTGCTAGCATTTGCCATATGAAATTAATAAGGTGAAGTGCCCAGTGAGAGCCGATGTGTCTGACATTATGATGTGTTATGCAAGGTTCAGAGGGACATTCTATCAGATGGCGGCCCAGACTGCAATGCTTCGGAGACTGTGGCATGAACATTTCATATCACACAACATCAATGGAGCTAAGTTTTGCCTGGGGATATGTATTTGCTGTGTGTTAAAACTTGTGACAACCACATAAAACTGTGTGTGTGTGTGTGTGTGTGTGTGTGTGTGTGTATGAGATGAAAAGATGGAAAGTGTGCACAAGAAACATTTGAAATCCCCTCTCTCTCTCTCTCTCTCTCTCTCTCTCTCTCCCTCCTCTCAGTGCATTGTGCCACAATGATGGCGTTGTTACTGCACCATGGTTGGTGTGGAACCCAGGAATGTTCTAGCATACCTCTCATCTAACAACCAATCAGAACAAAAGCTACACTTATTAGCCACAGGTGAAGACCAACAATGACTTCTAATGGATCCCTGGGGAGTTGTGGCCTAATGCCTTTTCATTATTGCTGACAAAGATGGTTAGGAGTCACTTGTGGCTCCGGTTTGTTATGCAGCAGCTCTGCCTACAGTCTCCCGGCTGACTCACGCAGACACACAGAAAGTGAGAGAGAGAGAGAGAGAGAGAGAGAGAGAGAGAGAGAGAGTTTGGAGAGGAGAGAGACGTGGGGTGTCAGAGAAGGAAAGAAAGTCACATGAAATTGGACAGTGTCAGACCAGAGGAAGGTGCTGGAGATGTAATGAGATAAGATGAGAATAAAATGGAGATGAGGAGAGAGAGCACAAACAGCCTAACGAGCTGCCGCACAGCCAGCGAAGTGAAGAGCAACAATAACAACAAACAAACGCGTGTGGGGAGACATGGCGGAGGTGTGATAGAGGGCATTCACAGGTGAGGACGATCACACACATTCACTATATAAGCGTGCATACACACACATACCAACACACACACACAAACTGAGACAGACACAGCAGAGCACAATTTCACTATTCTGTCTCACTCTGCTGATTTCTTATGCAGTCGAGGCTATTCTGAGCGAACATTAAAAATACACACAGATTAATGGATTTCTGCAGTCGGAAGCACCGGATCTCATTAGGACTTCTGAAACAGTGATGTGACATCAAGTCAACTTGTTATAGATAGAGCATATCAATTTCACACAGGGGGAAAAATGAATAGCGGAATTCTACAGAAGTCAAATTGAGTAGAATTGGTGTGATAAATTGAGTTCAATTGAAACTTCATTTTTCCACATGAGGACCCTCGTGTACAGAGATGTAAGACAAACATTTGTGATATATATACATCCTCAAACACATTCATTATCTGAAAAAGTGAAATAATACATACGGAAATCATGTGCAGTGGTTTCCATTGCGGGAGAGATAGTCTACGGATTATACAGAACATCATAGAGCCTTCTAGAGTGGAGTGTAGAACATTCCAGAACAGAGACGCAGCTGCTGTAGGCTGCAGGACTAAGTGACTGGAAGCCTTTGGAGCTGACCTCAGTGGATAACAGCAGCAGAGACATAAAAATAAGAGATCCTTTTTTACGGCTCCTGTGGCACTGTGGGAATGCCTGTGCCAGAGAGTTCAGCTAAATGAGATGAGATCCAGGGAGGAGCAAGAAAGCAAGGGAGTGAGAGAGAGAGAGAGAGAGAGAGATGGAAAAGTGACAGGTATACAATCTGTGCTGCCAATGTTGCCGGGTGGGTGATTCACAGAGGCGGAGGGTGAGCCAGACCCCTATGGGAGAGCAGAGCAGAGCCTGGAATAGCAGCTTAGGGTATAAAACATGCTTGAATACTTTAAAGTAAACGACTGCAAGACGCCAGACGTGCTCCCTGTGAGTCAACTCTCAGGCTTCTGCTCTCCGGTTTCACATTCAAACCATCTTAATCAGTCTGACAAAAGCCTGCTTTTTGTACCGCTAAAACATTTCTAATTATACAGGTTGTTGCTTTCTCTCTCTCCCTCTCTTCCTCTCTCTCTCTCTCCCTCTTTTCCTCCCTCTCTCTCTCTCACTAGCTGTCAATCTTCTATCCACGCATAATCATATCCACCATCATTCTGAAGCATTCATTTGAAAGTCAAATGACCATACCACATGATGGTGAAAATGGCAGCGGAATCTACAAATCTGTTTGCTTGCCTGGTCTGTTTGCAGGCCTGTTTGCTTACTCTCTGTAACTCGCATCCTCCTACTAATTTGCAGACTGAATGTCCAGACACTGTGGATTACGTGGCCAGCTTTGTAGCAACGAGTCAACCAGCAAACACAGAGTCCAGCCAGGGCCACTGTGACCTTCCCCCCATGCATTGAGACCCTCAACACACACACACACACACACACACACACACACACACCCTCAATACACAGACACACACACACACACACCCTCGACACACACACACAAAATACACACCCACCCAACAAACACACACACACACACACACACACACACATACAAAATCCCTGTTCCCGTCAGCCCTCTAGTCCCCTGGTATCCACAGCGATGTTCTCGCACCTAAAGCCAGCTATGCTAATGACCAGTCCCAGAATCCTCTGGGGCTACGGGGGTCCCGTCGAGACATGAGCTCTCTGGCTCTGCTCAGGCTCTCTGGGTCTGCTCAAGGTCACCCTTGCCTCTGCCCACACGCACAAACACACACACGCACACACACACACACACACACATAATATCCTCTTCCTAAATTCTGTTTCCTTGGTTCTCTTTAGTGCTCACATTGCTCTAAGGAGCAGAGAGAGAATTACAGTGAGAGAGAGAGGAGAGAGAAAAAGAGAGAAGAGAAAGAGAGAAGGGGAAAAAAGAGAAAGAGAGAGAGAGAGAGTGTTAGAGTGAGAGAAAGAAAGAAGGAAGGGGGAGTAGAGATTTCAGAGCACACCACACTGTCTATAAACAACCTTCAAGTTGATATTGTTATGAATACAGAGTTCCTGGGCGTCCATATCTAACCCCAGATAACCTCACACGGACCAAGAACACCACACACATTACCATAAAGACAACAATGCATCTACATTCCTCAGACGCTGCAAAAGCCTCACCTTCCCTCCTTCTCCCACACAACCTCCTTCAGGGCGGCAATTGAGGGCATCGTCAGCAGTGCCATCACAGCACAGTTTGCAAACTGCACTGCTGCAGAAGCAAAGAACCTGCAGCAGATTGTGAGGACGGCTGCAAAGATCACCAGGACCTCTTTTCTCTCTCCGCTCTGACACCTACTACACCTAATGTCTGTGCAAAGTCACAAGTACTGTGGACACAACACACCCATCCCATGTATTCTTCTCTATACAATTAGAAAGTACTAAATAATTACTCCCACAACCTCCAGAATGTGAGGAGAGCTTTTTTCCTCAGGTAGTCGCACTGTTTAACAAAAAAAAGTAGTGTCACTGTTTAATAACAGAACATGACATCTTTTAATCACACTGAACTCAATGCACTCCTGCAGACAGACTTCTGAACAACAAAAAAACACCAAACAAGAACATGTTGTATTCACACTCGACCAAATGCACTGCTGCACCGCAACAGACTTCTGAGCAGCAAAACAAGAGCATGCTTTCTTCACACTGAACTGAAATGCAATCTGGCTGTGAACTCACAACAATCGGTGCACGGTTACAAAGGCTGCTTTTAACTTTTGTTGTCTGTCTTAAGTGCTCTACTGAAGTAGTAAATAGGGACAGCACTTTTTTGCATATCTATAATGTGGGTGCACTAAATGTAGGGTGTCTTGGCCACTTGCTTCACGGTGAAACACTGTTTTGTCTCACTATGCAGTGACTGGGTCTGGTTGAAATAGTGTTAAATCCCATTTGACTTGACTTGAGATGCTTGAGATGAACTATGTCATGAAACATCTTACTCTTTCTGTGAGTCCCTCTCTCTGCTTGTTTTTCTCTTTTTGCAGTCTGTGAGGTCTCTGAATAGCTTGCTATTTTGGGCAAAGAAATATCTGTTTTCCGTCCCCCACACTTTTTAGCATTCGTCCACCCACCCCCCCATCCCTTTCCCTGATGTCCATCAGATCAAAGTCTGGTGGAGAGCTGTTAAGAATCTCCTCAAGCCACTGAAGAGTTTGAGAGTTTGCTCATTAAATCAAATCTGCTGCCAAATGGCCAGGACGGGGCCAGTTCTGTGCTCACACACACGTGCACGTACACATGTGCATGCATAACACAAACACACACACACACATACACAGTGAACCCTAAGAAGTAACATAAAGGGTCTGTTTTAGAGCAGAAACACAATCATGTGAGCACACACACACACAAACACACATACACATACCACTCCCATTCTGCGCCACTTTCCTGAAACTGTGTATGTGTGATAGTACAGTGTGTGTGTGTGTGTGTGTATGTGTGTGTACTGTGTGTGTATGCGTGTGTGTGTGTTTTAATATGTGTGTATGTGTGTGTACTGTATGTGTATGCGTGTGTGTGTGTATGTGTGTGTACTGTATGTGTATGCATGTGTGTGTGTTTTATTATGTGCACGTGTGTGTGTATATTTGTGGGTGGGTGTGTTTTATCTGTGTCAGTCTCCCTCCCTATCTCATCGCTCAGGCCTGTGTTTTGAGTCTTCAGGTCATGTTTTGGCCCTGTAATATAATGATTGAGTGATTCTGGGAAGCCTGCCCTGCTTGCTCATCCTCCCGGCCAAAAGACATAAACAGGAGTACACATCACACCCCGCGCCCCCGCCATCCATCACCCAAACCAAAGGCAACAGACACCATCAGCAGCAAGAACAACATTGAAAAAGGGGGGTGGGGGGGGGGACAAGACAGTTTTCCCACCTAGTAGTCCAGCAACCAAAATCTTTCATTATTGATTACAAGACTGATCTGTTTTTTTTTTACAGATATTAGACAACACAGAATGAGAACTACCCAAAGAATATAAAAAGAGAGAAAGAGAGAGTGAACAAAGAAAGCTTTTGATACTCACACGAAAGGATGTTTTTGCACTCCGCCTGCGCCGTAACAGATTTGAGGTTTAATGGGAGAAGGCGAGGTGTACCGGCAGGAGTTACGCAGGGAGAGGGGAAGTTGCTCCACGCCGCAGTGGAGGAAGTCTCCCTCAACATCCTCAGTAATGATCAATTAGCCCCGTCCGTAAACATCCCTACCAACATCTCTCCTCTTCCTTCTGCTCCACGCTAATGGTGCTTTCTTTTCTTTTCCTTTTTTTTGAGGAAGGTGGAGGGGGGGGGTGCTAGTCTTTCTCCTGTCTAAGCCCTCTTTACAGACATTACCATCTGTGCCTACTTGAGCCGGCTTTCATCTTCATGCATGCGGACTGTGTGTGTGTGTCTAATTATCATTATCATCATCTTCCTCATCTCCCTGATTTGTTGGGAGTAAATCAGCCTCTATCAGCCTCTACCTCAGTCTGGAGGGGTTATATAAACTTCAAAAGTTAGTTAGATAGAAGGTCAATAAAGACGCGATTTATATTTACTTCAAAGGATATTTATGAGGTTTATATCCTACACAATACATACATTCCCTACACAGACACACACTTACACACTTGTACACACACACACACACACACACACACCACTAGCATACCTTTATGATCTTCTGCTATCTGAAATGAATCCAGGTCATAGGAGTAGTACAGACATTGCTCCATCGTGCCAGCTGTCTTTCCCCACCCACCCCCACCCATACCCATACCCTGACACCAACCCCATCTAAGGCTGTGTGTGCACCAGGCGAGCCAGACAGCCACCGCTCCGTTTCCCTGAGTGAATACCTAATCATCTGGATGTCAGATTCATTATTATTGAGCAGCTGGCACCCAATAACAGGTTTCTGTATCTGTAATATTGCTCTCTGTCTCTTTTCGTCTCTACCTCTCTCTACCACTCTTTCTTTCTCTACCTCTCTCTGTCTCTCCCACTTTCTCTACCTCCTTCTCTCTCTGCCACTCTCTCTCTCTCTTTCTCTCTCTCAAGCTGTCTGTGTGTTGCCTAAAACACACCCATACATCGTGTGAAAAAGGTGCGAATGTGTTGCTTGTTGGTTTCTTTGAGTCAACGCAAGCCAAATGTAACCTGTTTGTCGGTAATTTTCAGAGACCGTGATTTTTTCCAGAACGTTCCCTGTGGGGGTGGATGGGTGTTTATCGTCAAATCTATGGAGCAGAGGTGATGGCGTTACCGTGGACGCTCCTGTTGCCAGCCTGAACTCTTATCTCCCCCCGGCAGCACTGTTACCACACTGTCACAGTCACTTTAGCTCTCTCTCTCTCTTCATCTCTGTCATGTGCCTTCTCTCTCTCTCTATTTCTCTCTCTCTCTCTCTCTCTTCATCTCTGTCATGTGCCTTCTCTCTCTCTCTCTCTCTCTCTGCAACCAATAACAACATGGAAGCACAAGATAGAGAAAGAAGGCAAAATACATTACACAGATATACACACACACACACACACACACACACACACACTCACACACAGATACACAGAGACAAGACAAATGTGCTTCTCTTTCAACAGTGCTCAGTGTGTTAGTCGGACTAATGACTAGTAAAATAACAAAAACACAAACACAGAAAGAGAGGCAGAATTAAATGTGTCTAGACAGGAAGAGAAAGAAAGAGAGAAACTGAGATATAGGATGATAGACACACTAGCGATGTGGCAAGGATCGCGCAGCATTGCACGTCCAAGGGCAGAAAGAGTTCAGTGTGCAGGCATTTGTGACTGTGAGTGTTTGTTTGGAGAAGAAAACAACAAACAAGTCAATGCATCATGCTTTGCATCTGCATGAGGGGGGTAGGAGTTCCATGTGTAGGAAAACTTGCACGGAGTCAATGAGTCGTTTCGTCATTTTCAGTCCTCAGAACGGAGGAAAGCAGAGCTCTCATCATAACCATTCCAATGTAAGAGCTCCAATCCACACACACACATTCAGGCTGGCTCACACCAACACACCCACGCGTGGATCAACGCAAACTGAGTTTTTCTGACAGAATAAACCCTTCAGGCATGCCCAGAGGCATCGTTCCTCCTAACAGCCAACTCTGCACATCCCACAATAACACACACACACACACGCAAACACACACAGACTCCCAAAACACATTCCCCTCTGAACCCCAGTATATAAACAAGGTCCGAGGAGACATACATGTGTCCGTGTCTGTCTGTGAGTAAATGTTTGGATGGATATATAGTATCTGTGTGAGTGTGCATGTATGTTTGTGTAAGAGAGAGTATCCACATGTACTTGCTGTGGAAGTTCACTCACCCAGGGCTGAAGCGTTGCTCTGGCTCCTTCATCAGTTTAGCGTTGTTGCTCTTGTTGTTGTTGATGTTGTTGTTGTTGTTGGGGTGAGTGAGAGAGGCGTCCGTTCTTCCCTGCTGTCTCCGCTCTGTCCATAAGTGGTCCTGACGTTTATGTGCGTGAGAGAAAGTGTCCGTGTGGCTGAATGTGTGTGTCTGTGTGTGTG
>JAGFZM010002066.1:315484-331099 GCA_017657215.1 Limnothrissa miodon | reverse complement strand
GGTTGAAATACTATGTCAATATGTTTGATTTGTGGTCTTACTTTGAGTTGATAGCTTAGCCCATAGGCACAGACGCTTAATATTGTCATGTGATATGCCTATTCCAATTTAAAGTCATGGTTGGCGTTTTCTGTTGACTACAACGGCATTCTCATGATTAATCCGAAAGTCCTTGTTCCAATGTTTTCCTGATAGCCACAATCCACGACATTGGCACTGAGACTGCCCTCTATTTTGGGTTAATACTGCCCCTTTCGTAAACTCGCCTCGATTTGGACTTTAAGCGCTGTGGGAGGAGCAGGTGTCGAAAGCGGAGAATGCACGCAGTAAAAGGCGCGTAAATGTAATCGCGCAAAAACAGACGCACGCTTATTGGAGAATTCCACCCCTAGTGAACATGTAATAATAGAATTTCTACCGCCGCCTGCACCATGTGACCCAATCAGTTCACGTTGTTATGCAGACACACCCACACGCAAATAATACTCCAACCCCAAGCACGTCTGTCCACTACAGATGTGAAGAATGAAGGAGTCTCAATGTGCAGAATTTTTTTAACTTTGAACTGTGCACTGCAAAGTTTTACTTTTAAACTGTTTATCTGGACAAATGACTATCAGACATAAATAAAAAATATCAGCTGTCGGCTGTCTTTAAATCCATGGTCAAATAAAGCAGGCCTTGATCCTTTCTTGAAACATTGCTGTATTCACTAAAATTACAACCCCTCACAGACCTAAATCCGTCTTCATAATATAATGACAGCATGTACTGTAGGTCCCCCCAACATTTGTCATCTGCTAATGTATGTAGCCTAATGAGGCTATAATACTGCCTTTCTGTAACACTTTACATTACAGATCGGTAATAAGTGGGTAATGTTATGTTAATATGTATGCAATTTCATGGTAATTTTTAAACCACATATTACAAGGAATTAATGTGTAATTTCTACACAATTACTGTGCAATTTGTATGTGCAGTTTCTATGTGCAGGAAAAGGGTGGGACGACTACTACTACTACTACTACTACTACAACTACTACTTATAATAATAATAAAGGCACACACACTGGAGAGAGTGGGCCCAAGCACCTTGCAGCACCAAGGCCTAATATCACTGGAACTCAGAGCAAAGCAGTTTGAGAAAGTCTAAAGTGTTACCAGCATAACTAAAGTGAAGGCTTCTACCACTCTTGGTTGGGGCATTGTTGACTGCCTTCCCATTGATCATCACTATAGACTTTCATGGATTATAGCTTTGGGTTTATTTGTGTCAACATCTGGAGATACCGCAGATAGTTATGTACTGCATATGTACTGCAGATAAATAGTCTTTTTGAAAGCCTAAAAGAGTGTTGACGGACGAGACAACAGGTGTCCGCTAGGGTCTTAATTCATCCCATGTTTCTCTTTAGGATTTCAAATGCACCAAACTGAACAGTGTTTAGACTAGCATGTTTATAGATGGCTTTTGCACTACCTTACAAAAAAGTGTTTCCATGGCAATCTAAAAAGACAAATTGCCCCCTTCTATCTGTGTTTCTGCAGATATCAGAGGTAATACAGGATGTTTTTTTTATTTTATTGAGATACACACTTTTTGGGACATGCTGTCAGACTCACAAACAAGAATCCTGACAGAAATCAAACCAGAAAAGACTGATATGTTTTGAATTGTCAAATTGATTTTTGAAGGTTTTAAATGAAGGAAGCCTACAGTTCAATTTTACCTATTCACAGGAAGATATTCGTTCATGTAAAAAGTTCTCTTCTGACATTTACTGTCTCTGCAATCAAGGTTTTGTACCAGTTCATTAAATAAACTTGAAAACCAGAATCCTCTGGTGTTTTAGTAGGAGCAAAAAAAAAAAAATCTGAAAATTCCTGTTATTATGGTCCTAAACATTCTTTTTGCAACTGAAATGAAGTTTGCTTCCTGTTGTTCACTCAGTGCATTAAGAGAGCAGCCCAAAGCTCACTAGTTCCACCAGGATCCCATTCTCACAGTCTCAGTTAGAATCGACATGAAGTTAATAGGCTACCAATCATAATATGAATTGGTTACAGAGTTCATGTTTTCTCAGGTCATTAAGCTGTGGCAAAAATCCAGCATTAACAACTTACAAAAAACTGCCTCACGAAAAAACCTGTAGTTTTTTGCAGTACTGAAATATTTTTGTTTTCAAAATATCACATTGCCATATTTTAGAAAAATATTTAGAGTTTTTATGAATGCATTTCTATACACAATATTCCATTTGCTGCAGTAATATTGCAGTAATACAGTACAGCAGAAGGCAGGACCTTCATGTCACAATGCTTTGTGCGGTTTCATCATACTTAAATGTGTTTTCTCCCAGTGTCTTATAAAAAGCAAACCAAGGCTGTCTGAGTTGTTTGTGTGTTAGGACAGAATGGAATACTAAAACTATTAGATTTTCACATGAAGGTGATTATTTTTGCATCTCCAAAGGAGTCAACATCCAAGTCTACTGATTGTAACCTATACACTGTATAAATCAAATACCACTATCATAATATATAGAATATATAGCCAATAAAACTGATTCTGATTGTAACTGTAACCTATATACCTCAGTATATACAACCCAAAATACTCCTCTGAGTTCAATAGAAGTGCTATTTGCCTATAATCAATATGTTGGCTTGACATAAATAATTACTTAAAGGTAAAGACATAGACAAAATTGTGTCAATATGCACTTGGGCATATGTCTCTCCTTTGGTAGCAAAAAGATAAAAATCAAGTGACTTGTATTTAAAATTCTAAGGGGATTTCACGGAACATAAAATATAATGCTTCTTCACTGGGAAAATAAATAACATTGGTCATTTCCATCACAGTCTGGCCTATTTTTACAAATCAAATAAACAGATCATTTGTCACAGGCAACACATAGGGAAACATGAGAAACGAAGGCGTTATTTTGATTTTCAAATGCATCATGGGTAATGGGATTTAACTGACATGCCCTATTTTTTGACAAGTATTGATTTGTATTTGCAGCCGTTTTTTTTTTTTTGCATCAAGCTTATTATGAATATGCTGAGCAATAATTTTCTGCTTTCATCTCTCTTCTATTTCAGGGTCTGAACGAGGCTGTTCAGCCAATAACCTTTCTCCCTTGGGCCCCACAAATGAAAGATCTAAGCCACTCTAGTACCGCAGCATTAAAATGCTGTTTAAACATAACTTGAAGATACTGCTGTAACACAACACAGAGGTTTTATGAAGTGACTGAGACACCAGTCAGGTTAAATATTTCTGAATGAAGATCTAAACTTTAGAAACGAATGAGAACAAGCGCTTAAGCTCATTTAAGAAACAGAGCACAGAGTTTTTGTTAAGAAAAAACAACATCAAATATTCATGAGCAAATTACTGGGCCATGATTTAAAGTCAAGAAATGGTAGCCCTTTGCCAGGGACCCAGCCCTCAGAGGGGGATCTTTGCTGCTGTGATGTTGGTGCTGTTTTGATGCAGCCTATTTTATGTACTGCCTCCTTGCATCTGTCTCCTTCTCACGTTTTGCCCAGTTGCTGCCAGCTTCGTCCCACGACCCACTGACCTTTCCGCCAACCAGGAAATCGCCTGCCTCACCACCCAAAATGACATCAGCGTTGGAGTGTGCCGTTTATGGGCAAGCGATCGATATGCCCTTTCTGAGGCAGCCATATTTCTGTCCTGCTCGGGCTGACTGGAGGGGATCCAGCTTGACCCCTCTATACCTCAGAAATTGCCGAACAGGGTTATTTCTGACAGCTTGGCAGTCACAGCAGAAACACTCTTCTCTCTGGGCCTTTCATCCCTATTGTGTGCGTGTTCCATTCTTCATTCTTTTTCGTGCACCCATGTCCATTTGCTGCGTGACCATCAGGCCCGCTGTACTTTTTCTTCACCTCTCACTTTGTCTCAATGTCATTTTTAAGAGGTTGCTGGGAATGTCTCCATGGAATTTCTTCCATCACAGCTTCCACCTTCCTGCCTCCCATCCGCTACCTGGCAGGCCTTTAAACGACACATTGGCTCACTATCACAAACTGCAAGGGTGGCTGGATTATAAGCCATGCAACCCATTGCTTATCCATCTCTCTCTCTCTCTCTCTCTCTCTCTCTATCTCTCTCTTTCTCACTCAAACCACTCTCTCTTTCTCTAAAACTCTTGTTCTGACATAAGCTAAAATGTTCAGTAGTTTTAAAACAATAACGGAAAACTTGTAGAAAGAGTTAAATGGATTTCAGGGCTTTGCATACTTTCATTCAGTGCAAAAAATACATTGTACATTGTACTTAAGCTATGGCAATGCTAACGAAACCAAGGCAATGGCTTGTCAAACTTTTTCATTTCTAAACAGATTTTCATAATGTAACATTTGTATCAAATGAAAGTTGATGAAGACCTCTAAAGAGTATGGGCGCGCTCCTTTAAGGGCGTCATTTACAGTATTTGCCACTGCATAACTAAGTAGTCTGATGACCTTCCGTGTTCATACGGTACTTGTCAGCCGTTGAATCCAGTAATACAGAACTCCTGATTTAGTTGCTTCAGTTTTATGTTTTAGCAATGTGAAGCTGATTTCATAGCCTACAAAAAAGAATCTTCTCATTCATCTTCATCTTCTCAAAGCATTTTCTCTATGAGGATGCTTCTGTAAACAAAACCCACACTGAAAATTAATGTAGGAACCTGCCCATGCCGACTGCTCAGCTTTATGTCCAAAAGTGATAGATGATTCCTCTAGATAAGCTGAGAGATTCCTAAAAGTTCATTCACTTTTAAGAACTTTAACATCTCCCAGGGACAGGAGGCTCCATGCGCACTCATCTGTGCAGCTGTCCAGGTTCGTTCTCAAAACCAATATTTGCATGCAGCACACTCTTAAAAACTATTTTGCCCAGTGGCATGTGCTGTTTAAGTGCAGCAGGAAGATTGAGTGCCATCCCTTTTTGGGGTCCATAACTCACTGGAGCAGTTTACTGCTCCTGAATATTGCAAATCAATAGTCACTTCAGGGCAAAAGAAAATGCTTGAGTGAAGAGGTTGGTGGAAAGTTTTTTTTCTGGCGGAGAAATAATTAGCTGAAAGGCTGGCAACTGTGTTTGGTGGTCAGGGGGGGTTGTAGCGGAAGGTAGCTCATGTAAGGACCACCAAAAGGGTGACTTGCTTCAATCAAGGGCATTTTAGAGGACAATAGCTTTCCGTGGAGGCAGCAGCTAAAGTGAATCAGCACACCAAGGGAGTGAAGTGGAAACATGCTGAGGCAAAGGTGGTAATGCAGTGGGGAGAAGGTGGGGCGGAGGTGTAGAAGGGATTGGTTGGAGGACCACATGCAGTAATGAGGCAAGTGAAAAGCATGTACTGTATTGTCAAATCTGCTTCCGATGTCCTTGGAAGTAAGAAATGGAAGAGAATCTGAATTTGTTTGACTGAAGTCAAACTTTCTTTTGGAAATTTGGGATCTCTCGTCTGTAGATTAGAAGGTATCTGAAGGTTACTTTTTTGTAAAACAATAGATGCATTTTTCTTACTGGCTAAAAGTTGGCCAAAGTTAAGACAACTGCGGTCAAGACAACTTCAAACTGAAAAATCTATCAAAATTCCACACAGCACTTTCCATTTTTTTAACTGAGCAGAATTATTCATAATGTCCGTCAATTGTCATAAAACTCAAGGATACAATGGTAAAACAGTGTCAGGATTAACAGGCCCGGCTCTAACAGATTTGGAACCCTAGGCAAGATATTAGGTGGCGCCCCCTTGCATTGCAGTAAATGCACTGCTACATTCTCACAAGAAACTAAATAGCTTTGTCTTAAGACATTTGTTTATTTAAATACACAAATTTAACACATCCAAAACCCACTGCTAGATTGTGCCACTGAGGTTTAGGTGACAGGAGGGGTGGGTGTGAGTAACCTCTGTAGTTAATATATAAATCCCAAATCCCCAAAAAGTTGGAACAAGGCCATTTTCACCTATGTTCCATGTAAATTAGGCTATAAAAATCTTCCATATAGTCATAGAGAGTTTATGATGCACAAATACTTGGATTTATGGGTTTAAAAAGGCACATGGCAACAAACTACACAAGGAGCAAACAAGAAGTAGCCTGACACCTGAAATTTCAGTCCAATGAAGTAGCCTATATTTAAGTCACAAGGCGACTTAGTAAAGGCAAAAAACCTGCGCATCCAATATCATCAGCCATCAACCACGGGATGCACGTTACCTAAAATAAACTAGTATTACGTCGCAAATGTAGGTAAAATAACTGACCGTTTGCTGTATGTTGTAAAGGAGCAGTTTACCATTAACTTTACGTTATAACTTGCTGTATCTTGCATGCTAAACACCCGCAGAAATATGCGTTGTTATTCACTAAGATCGACAACAGTCTATTAACAGCGACATTTTTTTAAAATCGCGATTGAAGTGAGGTAGGTTGCGTTGCGTTCTCTCATGTAGCAGGTAAAGACTAATTAGACGAAGGGGGGAGGTGGGGCGCCACGGGAACGTAATGCATCAAGTAATGCATCATTATGATTATTAGCCTACTATAGATTAAGGCATGTAAGATTAGTTGTTTTATTATTATAAGGCACATTAATACTAACTTGTTTTAGTGGAATGTTTGCATTTTTCCCCTCCGTTTTGTATGGCGCCCCCTGGATGGATTGCGCCCCTAGCATTTGCCTATATTGCCTAATGGACGAGCCGGCCCTGAGGATTAACATGTAACTTGTCAAGGCTCACCTTATACCTGAGAGGGATTTGGAATTCTTCTGTGTTTGCTACAGCATCCTGTGTGTGGCATTCTGCTGTGCTTGTTGTTTGACTAGATTCTGTCAGTCCTGACAATCATGATCATGAACAATTGCAGTAAGATATTCATTCTTACTTTGGAAACAGAGCAAGCTACTGTACAGTGCAATAAGTATCTTAGCAACATAACAAAATGGTTTTAATCAAAGACAAATGATCTTTCAGTGCAGCACTGTGAACTTTAGCGCTGAGCGCATAATAACTTAATTAATCTAAACTTTGGATAATGCTGTTAAATCAAACATCTATTCACACCCGCAGCTGTACTAGAAACATTATATGCTTCTACCTACAACTCCAAGACTCTTCACAACCCAACACCATCTCCCCCTGTATGCCTTCTGAAGTCCATTCTTTACTCTATGGCTTCTCTTGTCTCAGTTCATCTCTCCTGACCCGGCAGTGGCCTGCATTAAATAACCCTGGAGGGGGGCTTGATTAAAGCTAAAGCACCCTGTAATGCAGAGAATCAGCATTGATCTAGCATTGATTGGCCTCGTCAGCCTGCTCTAGCACTGAGGCATTCACACCTGAAGGGATATCTGGAACTCAGCTGCTATTGCCCTATCGGCTCACATCTGATGACGCTTTAAGTTGAGAACATCTGCAGTGTCAGGCATTCCATTGATCAGTTTCAATGAGCATGAGTTTGAAAAAAAAAGAAAAATGATTTGGGGGTCTTTCTGTTAAGTTAACCTCTGGTAATGCACAGATGGTTCTAAAGTTTTAATCAACTGTTTCGGCTCGTGTTTTACTTTTAGTCAGGCCTCTGATGTACAGTAGTTCCCTGCAACCTTGTACTTATGAAATACCAGGGCAGTGAGCTTCTAATTTTAGACCAGTTGCAAATCAGCATGTTATACAGTATGATTTCTGTTCACAGTAAATGGTGCAGGTTGTAGAATAATGACAGTTAGTTATATTGCTGATATTGTGCCTTTTATTAGACTTGTCTTTATTCTTTTAAATTGTACAACGGCATATTTTGTAAAACAAATCATATTCCCTGCCTGAAATGTAGTCCCCGAGACTCGGCACAATCATTTGACTAACTGCTGAGGTTCTAGCCTGGGCCTGCCCATACTTCCTGTGACGCTACATTGAATTTCGCGAACTAGTCAGTCTGACGACGCTGCTGTTTTAGAGCATTTCCGTTCCTAAAAAAGTGGGAACCAATGAGAAACAAGCTGCCCCCACCCCCAGCGTCAGTTAAGCCCACCTCTCAGAAGCCGGGTATTATGGCTGTATTTGTAGCAGTAGCCATCTAGCCTGCCGTTATTACCACCCTGTTGTGCTCAGCTGTCAAAGAGAAGCTGATTAGGAGAGTTGCATTCCAGAGATCTACACATACCACTGCATTTAACACAGACTGGCACCTCTTCCTAACATCTAGACAAACATCACACAAACTAACTGTGTCAACAAACGCTGAAAGGTGGATGTCTGAATCGGAGGTTCCGGTCCAAATGTACAGTGACCTTGAATGCAGTGCACTATGCCACTAGAATAGTATCAGATTCTTTTAGACCCATAAAAATCTAGCTATAATTGGTACAATGTAAAACTATACAAGCAGTTGGGTTAGCCCCTTGAGCCGTCGGAACTGCCCAAGGTTTCTTCCTCTACCATAACAAGTAAAAACAAAAAACGCTGCTAGGGAGTTTTTCCTTGCCCCTGTTGCTCATTGGGCCTCTTGTGTTAAGCGCTTTGTGACAATCCTTTTGTAAAAATGCGCTATATAAATAAAATTGAATTGAAATGAATTGAATACAGGTCTACACCTAAAACTGCTGAAATTGTGAAATACCACAATGAGGTGACAATTGATGTTTGGGCTTTGACATACTGTATCATAAGAAACAGCTTCCAAAAATACTGTAACATGTTACCAAGCCAGGCATTATTCCAGTATTTGGGGTCTTTGCTAAAAGAAATGAAACCATACATTTGTGTGTGTGTGTGTGTGTGTGTGTGTGTATACACATCTCTATACAAAAAATCACTTTTTTCAATCACCTCTGTTCAATTGCAGTATATTTCCCAAAAGACTTTACTGTTTTCTCCTTTTGTCCCTATCAGTGCTATTACGTGGACATCTCCTTCCATGGAGACTCAATTAACTTGTGCATTCATCCGTGGAGTGTGATGTTTCGTGCTCTCCGTGTAAGGCATGGCCACCTGTCATGTTTCTCAGGTACATTACAGTCTGTCTGGCTCAGGGACATGCTATAAGGATCCTCTTCTCCATAAAACATCATTACAGTCCTCAGGTGGTGACAGATTACAAGTGCTTGGCCATCATTTCTGGAAGAGAGTTAGGGTGGGGAATAAAAGACGGGGGACAAGAGCAAAGAGCAAGACACAAGCGAACGTGAGTGAGTACCACTTAAGGTATTTGATCTATTTAGATTTTATTTTTGTGGAAGAAAAACATGAATCAAGAATCTTGTCGATAGGGGCCATAAAAACCGATTTGGAAGACGCTTTGCATGAAAATAAAACAAATGACAATAGAAATTGATCTCAGGCTATGGAATGACAGTATGAAGTAGATTGAAGTAGATAGTTAAAGTATAATACCTCCCCAATCTAATTTGGATGCAACATTCCTAGTCTGCAATCTTACGTCGAATTCTGTGTTTCATTTTTCCATTCCCTGTCTCGTGCTAGTTTCTAGTGAATCTCTTGGCATGATGTCACACTTACAACACATGGGTCCTCTATAGAATAGTGTGTTTGGCTGCATAGTGTACCACTTCTTTTAGCGAGATGATTGACTGCGCCTGTTTTTAATGTAAGGAGGTTTGAAGCCAAATTATGATAGAGACAACACAATAGCTTGTCATAGGGAAAGGTTGGGAAGGCTTTTAGTCTAATTTGTTGATGTATGTGCTTACTGTGATGTAAGTGGTCTCTTTAAGCATCAGCTCCATTTTGAATTTTTGAAATACAGACGGTATATAGACGGTATATAATAACCCTAGGTTATTATAATAACCCTAGGTTATTATATATGGGGAATAAAAGACGGGGGACAAGAGCAAAGAGCAAGACACAAGCGGACGTGAGTGAGTACCACATAAGGTATTTGATCTATTTAGATTTTATTTTTGTGGAAGAAAAACATGAATCAAGAATTTTGTCGATAGGGGCCATAAAAACCGATTTGGAAGACGCTTTGCATGAAAATAAAACAAATGACAATATAAATTGATCTCAGGCTATGGATATAATAACCCTAGGTTATTATATAATGTAATAACCCTAGGTTATGGAACAGCCTTTCACCAAAGACCACAGAGAAAACTTTTTTTGTATTTGACTAATGTATGAGCTATTCAGAGCTACATAATAACTGGTGTACTGCTGATATTGTCGAGCTAAGGGTTTTGTAATGCTTTTGAGCTTAAGGGCCTCAGCTTTCCATTCTGGCATACTGTGTTTAAGCATTTGCACATAGGACTTCGTTAAGACTACTTGGCTCATGGCCGCCTCAAAATGTGGAGAGACCACATCTTAGTGTTACATTTTTAATAATGATTATTACCAAAACGACAGAAAAGGTCAGAGTAATGTACAAAAGTACAATAGGCCTATGGGGTAAATGGATAAACAAAAATATAAAATGATGGAGACAGAAACAGTGGGAGCTCCACAAAAGGGCAGCAAATTAGGGCAGAGCTCTTCATGAGCTCTTCTGTCGGAGCAGGCATTAAAATGCGGGAGCAAGCGACATCAGGTCAGAGCCAACCCTTTTATGGGCACAATCATTACTGTAACTCCTGAGGCGCCATCCCTGTACTCAGCATCCTGCAGGACATACACAAAGCACTTCAGTACAAAAGGGAAAGAGCCCTAAAGGAAAATGGCCCTGCTCTTGGCAGTGTGCAAATCTAGACTTAAGACCGAACTGTAGCCCGGTATACCTTTTAATCAGATTTTTTTGGACAGTGAAGTAAGCCTTAGTTACAGGGTGTCTTGACTTTCAAACTGTCATTTCAGCTATTATAAAGGCGATCTACAGACGCTTTTTTCTAGATTTTTTTCTAGGCCATCCAATTGTGCTACTACTTGAGTACACCTATCGGTCTTAGAATCAAGGAAGACATATTTTCAGTCTTGTTGGAAGCATGCAAGTACAAAAATCTTTTCATATTTGGAGAGAGGGGGCTGTCCCTAATCTGGCGTCAAAAGCAAATATGACAGATGGTTTGGTAGATGGTTGTGAATTCTCGCACACTTTGCACATGGCCCATAGGGTTAAGGGGCTGAGCCTATCTTGCAAAAGCATTTCACTACTTCTTTTGTTACAGTGGCCCTTCACATTAATGCCTCTCAAGCACAAATGGGGTTCGACGAGCCGTCACAGAAAATGTGTAACCAGCCCACACAAAACGGATGTCAGTGACCTGAAATGTCTTCTCGGCAGCATGAGCCCGAACGTGGCCCGCCTGCGCCATCACAGGATGACCCGGCTCATGATTAGAGGAGTCAGGCAGAGAGGACACCATATGCGCGTCGCCACTAGCAGTCGTGACCCTGGAGATTAGCAACAGATGCTTCACAGAGAGAGGGAGGGTGGGGGTCAAAGTGTGCCCATTGACAACAGCTAAGAGGGACGCTCTGTATTAGGATGAGAGAGAGATAAAGATAGAAAGAGAGAAAGTGAGAGAGGAGGTGGCAAGATGAGAGAGTGAGAGGAGTGGGTGATAGTAAGCAGTGTGCAGTGGCTGTTAGCAGTGTGTTATCACAATTTTTTTTTTTTTACCTCTCAATAAATCTATTGAAAGATATGGCATGGGTAAATCGGTAAAGAGTCATAACTAACAGTAATCCCCTCAGAACTCACCTGGCTAATTATTACTGTCTACAATCAGCATTGAAAGTTTACTATTTTTTCAAATGCATCACAACCACACATAAACTCCAGCTTCATATTTATATCTAAAGCCTGCGGTGTGAAATCAGGGTATTTGTCAGGATACTTTTCTATATATTTATGTTTTTAGGCACAGATTGATATGTGTCAAAACCAGTCAAGATTAAACCATTACAGTGTACTTAAAACAGTGAAAAAATAATCTACGTTTTGTACCGCTTGTCCTCACTTTGCCACATGTAATTCAAAGCAATTGAACATTTAAATAAATTCCGTTCAGATGAGCTGAGTTCAAAAGCCAACATGCTTTATTTTTGTTAATGCATACTGGTATGTTATTTTGTCAGTTGCTATAATTGAGACCTCAGAGTGTTGGACAATTGTGTAAACAAGTTCAGGAGAACTATGCTCATATTTACTCTCTTTCATTTATATGGAAATGTTTCCCTCATGTTTTGATTATATCTGGAAAAACGCCTTAGGCATTTTGTTTTGTTTGAATGAAAACCTGTTTGGACAAACTAATCTGGGGCCTTTGAACTTTGACCCATTTTTTTTTCTAATCAAAATAGCCAATGTAGTAATGAGTAACTAATGGATTTCTGTCCATGGGGACTTATTTAAATTCAAATGACCACCTGTGTGTGCATACAAAAATAATCCCATGCAGCTCCCCAGGAACACACTATTTTTCATGTCAATAAATGTCCATGTAACTAATTGGTACACTTGTTTGATACAGATTTAGATAGCATTGGTTTACCTCTCTACCAGTTCACAGATGAGGTCTCGACATGTCTATTGTCCACCCTCTCACTTTGGCCACAGTAGCATTATACAGTTAGCTATCAAGACCATACGCAAGCAGTCATGCATACTGTACGACTTTCTAAGACTGACATTTGTATGTTAGTTTTTTTTACTGGGGATAGTGTACCAAACCACACATTTTTCCTCTGAGAAGGCAGAAGAAGAAGACATCTAACATATAGGTCATATAAAGGTATATATAAAGAACATATACAGGCCTACTGTATATATATACAGTATATTAACTTATCTACCTACCTTAAGTTAAGTTAAGTCTCTTTTCTACATATACTGGACATACTGAGGAATCAAAATTACGTTTGTAGCTATCCCACAGTGATGCACACGGTCAGGAGAGCCAGAGGCCGCTGCGTCTACACGCGCCGCCTGCTATGACGTGTTACCTCAGTTACACACTAACTACTGAAGAGAACACTGACATAAAATGCTTTGACCTTTTGTCGAAAGGGAAAACAACAGAAGAGGTGGATTTGTATTTCATATATCTTCTAAGATTACTTAGAAACGTTTCTATAAAAGACAGTAGAATGGAAAACAGGCTGACTGGAAACCAGAGGACAAGTCGGGCAGATAGGCATCAATTACTGTCAGACCCCATTAAAAATGTAAGCCCACAGCAGATCTTTGCAAGGCCATTTGTTTGGACACTAGACAATATCTGTGTGTGGTGTTTCAAAATGTATGATCAATAATTATCGATTAAGATGATTTTGTTCTGTGTCCTCTCTAAGACACACACATGCACATCCACGCAGGGCATTTTACATTTTTAAGATGTGTGGAAAAGGAATAACTTGACTGAGATAATCTTGTCTGATTTAAACAGAAAAGAAGAAGAATGGTGCCTGTATTTTGCTGATCTTACAAGTACGGGCAAATATGTTGTTTTAAGGATTATGTCCAAACTTGTCTCAATCTCAGGGGCCACATTTACTGAAACAGATGAATGAGTAGGTGGAAAGTTTGGCCATGTGATACTCTTTCAGCAACTGATAGATTTCATATCATCTCTACACCACTGGCCCTGGTACCTTTTTGCACAGCTGCTGAAGATTTAGTTTAAGGGAGTTCATTTCACTTGTTTGGAACAGTGTCAGAGCTAATCCGCGCTCTCGCCTTGCCTAATTACTCTGCCAAAAGCACAAAACATAAATAAAGGATTCCATTAATCCTTCTTGTTCTTTGCAATAGCTGCATCTTCTCTCTGTGCATTTTCCATTCAATACACACAAAGAAGCCTATACCTGCATCATGCATAAAAAACCCTCGGCCATTATTCATATGGCCATACAGACACATGCACAGACTACTGGCTTTTCAACAAGTCTTTTTTATTTGCATCAACATTGTGTTATGTTGGTGTAGAAAGAACATGAAGTAAAAAAAAAAAAAGAAAGTGTAGGCTTTAGACCGTTATTAGACATGCATGCTGAAAAATAGTGTGCACAGCTCTAAAGTAACCTATTTCTGTGAACAGGTTAAAGAAGCAATAACCGGCTATGAGTTATACTGGTTCTTACCACAGCTAAGGAGGAGTTGTGTGTTAGCCTATTAAACCCCCAATCCATAGTAAAACCAGCATAGCTCCAGCATAACTAGTCCCATGGATTACTCTTTCTAAAGTCGTTCCAGCATTATCCTGGCATGGTTTTATTAAAGGAAAACATTATAAAACATCATAAACAACATAGTTTGGCTTAGTCTACAGGCCAGGTAATCCTAGCCATCATTACAGAATGATGGTGGTAGAAACTTAACCAGGCTAGTGCTGTCTGGTGCTTCCACTCAGTTCTTTGTTTTAGTTGTGTGTATAGAGGATTAAAACATTAAGGGCCATTAAGTTCAATCGCGCATAGTCTGAAGTCTTAAACGCAGTTCTCTTTGGTGGAGGGGCCAGCGCAGAACGCTATACTGCCTGTAGGAAAAGTGGCCATCGCGCCTGGCGCATAGTTCAAATGGGTTGTCTAGAATGACTAAATTAGTCTTTGGTGTGTTTGGGGTGTAGCAAGTCACAAACCAATAACAGTTCACACTCTCATTCCCTTTAAAAGTCCGGTGCACGCCACATTCCATGTGCCATGGCGTATTATGTAATATGATGGCGGATTAGCCTATACTTGGCGAAATGTTTTCATGTGAAAACAAAATGTGCGCGAGGTGAAGGCATGGGAGATTTGCAGTATATATATCCAAAATATTAACTTAAATGATGTTCTGGTAGTGTAGCCTAATATGTACACTCTTGTTTCTTGACAATCTCACTTGTAAGGTGTATTTACATCCCTGCGTCCGCCACTGGTCAAATAGCCCGTCAGTTACTTATTAATTCTCAGTGCTTACTGCAATCAACTAAGGTTTGCAAATATTATTTATTTTAATAAAAATATCCATGGTGTGATGTATGTGATGTACCTTTGAATTTTATATTTCGAGGACAGGGCTGCTGCTTGCTCCTGCTGATAAAAGAAGCAGCCTGTGCCTGCACTCTTCCATATCCCAAGTCGCAAAAGCACTGTGTATCAGGCCCTAAATCTTCCCCCTTTCATCTCAAAAGTGTCCTAGGCAGTGGACTGGAGGCATGGATTTTTGACTGGCTAGGGAACTAATACAAATACAATACAATACAAAGTTGAGGTGAGGTTGCAGGTTGAGCCGTGAGTTGAGATGCCCTTAAATACACTACTCTTACTGTATGTGCTTTTCATAACCCAGGGAAATTTCCTAAAGGGTATGCATGTCAAATATATTTAAAGTCATCATATATTTAAAGTTATCATCATATCTCACTTCTGTCGACTGCTTTAAATTTAGTTCACACACAATATGCATTAACCAATAATGTTCTTAACTCACAATGCTATAACTGAGACGTACTATGTTGAGCCTCTAAGTATTTCAAAAAATAGTCATTCGGATATGTCTGGCCAAGTGACAAGGATGAGGTCTTGGAACAAGGCTTGGTTGTCAAACAAAATAACCCAAAAAAGACCCTTATTAGCTTCAATGCTAACTTTTCACTTAAGGCACACCGTCCCACCTGTGGGACCCCCCCCCCCC
>JAGFZM010002066.1:288703-315384 GCA_017657215.1 Limnothrissa miodon | reverse complement strand
CCTATGGGAGTTTACGTAGGGGTCCCAAGCAAAACGCATAGACATATCTTTACAAAAATGTATATTCAAAAATCAAATTTTTGGTGTAGCAAGCTGAGAAATGGAGTTAGGGCCTAGATTTATT
The DNA here is from genome assembly GCA_017657215.1 of Limnothrissa miodon. NCBI lineage: Eukaryota > Metazoa > Chordata > Actinopteri > Clupeiformes > Clupeidae > Limnothrissa > Limnothrissa miodon. The sequence continues at coordinate 315,260 of JAGFZM010002066.1, read as the reverse complement.
GATTTGGGGGTATCCTAAGGATGGTACCTTCATATCTTTGTTACAGTAGTTCATAGACATTTGAAATGAGCGGAAAAAAAAATTTGTTCCAACCTCTGTAACTCTGTGTCCATATGTCACAGAAACATACATATTCTTCTTCTTTTTTTTTTTTTTTTTTGAAAAATAGGAAAAATGCATTATGGCGTGCATTGTGAGGTTAAACATAATAATGATGATATCCTTACATTTTTTAATACAGTTTGACCTCTATATTTAGTTGAATATTCATATCTGATTGTCAGGGATCATACTTTTCGAAGCTGAAAATAGTGAGACTTGGATTTTTGCACCACACACACACACACACACACATTCACACACAGTGTGATAGCTACCCTATAAAGTAGATATTTATTTCCTCAATTTCCTCTTTTCCTTACTGTCTGTAATCTCCAGAGTTTTACTCAGTTCATATTTTCATCTCCATCTTCTCTCCTGCGGGTTGCAGCTCAGTTCTCATAGACTACAGAATAACACTGTCTGATGAGGGGTCCTTATAACAACTTCATAATCAAGTGTGTGACATCAAGTCACCAACCAAGTGTGAGTGTGTATGCATGTGTGTGTGTGTGTGTGTGTGTGTGCATTTGTGTTGAGAGAGACAGAAAGAGTGAGATAGTGAGAGAGAGTGAGAGTGCGCACACGAGAGAGAGAGAGAGAGAAAGAGATGGAAAACTGTGTTGATTATCTGTGTAAGTGCCAAAACAGACAGGCGGATGAGGAGTGAAGAGGTTTTGTGCTGCCGCTGCTGTCACAGACCTCCCTTTGCTCTCTGCCCTCCGTAATTACAGCCATTCAAGGCATCTTTCTTTTCTGCATCCCATGATGAAGGTATTTAGCTTATGTAATCTCCACAAAGTGGCACTTCAGCAATGCTGCATGCATACGTTTTTTTTTGTGTGGCGAACAATTTCCTGCGCAGCATCTATGTCACTGGATAAACATGTCAGAAGTGTGTGTGTGTGTGAGAGAGAGAGAGAGAGAGAGAGAGATAGAGAGAGAGAGAATTTTTGTGTTAGTGTGTGTGCACCCATGTGTGTTGGTGTGTGCACAACAACTCGCAGTTGATTGTGTACTCTCTAGCCCACAGAGATGACTTCCTCACTCCAGACATCAAGTGTTCTGCTTCACACATTTGTTAGACCATCTGCAAAGTGTGTCTCCCCCTGCCGTAGTGAGCGATGACCAGGGTATTACCCCCAGGCAGAGACGGTCAGGTGTATTCATCCATATCCTGCTTTCTCCTTGAGGCCAAGAGGCTGTATTGTGGCACTCTGTCAACCGCCCATTTAACGTCTGCAGCCCTGATGTGCTTGTCTTGGCCACTTTAGCTTTACAAGACCTGCGATGGAAGGTTAGGCAGGGAAGGATTGGAAAGTGTGCCACCTCTCATTGGTCATGACCTGAATATTTTATCTGGCCCACATGTGCGCTTCTCCAGTGAATGGAGGGGTCAGGAGCAGTGGATGTGCATATGGTTGTGAATGTGGATAGGAGGAGTCCATAGTAGCCCATGTCAAACCTCCTGCTGATAGACCAGGGCTCTAAAACTAGGGCAAGACTCAAACACATCTCTGAGCTACACCTGTAAAATGACATTTGAAACACACAATAATATCTCATTGCAGTATTTACAATGAAAAAATGGTAACACTTTATAATAACTACTCCTTATTAAGCATTTACTGAGCATTATTTAACACGTTTGTATATCATTACTAAGTGGTAAACAATTCTCATCAGTTAATAATTTATATATATATATCATTACTTCAAATCATCTAAGTAAACGTAACTATGGGGGTAGCCAGAAATCATAAAATAAATGGACCCAGAAAAAAATCATGTGGGCTTTAACCCAAACTCCTGGCTAATAAATGTAAGACATATACCAAAAGCATTGCGAGTGTAGTGACTAAAGTAACTAAACCTATGCTTCATTATAAAACATTGCAAGCAATGTTATGACTATTCACAGCATGGGCTTGTGCCCATCTACCTGTCAATCAGGCCCATCTAATCAGATGCCTCATCAACATGGTGGGGGATCAGTGAGCAGCAGATATTCATTCTGTATAATAACTCTGATTCTTTGATTACTATATTTTATGTTAGATTATCAATTTCTGAGAATGAAAACTGGCAATCGCATTTTAAGTGGCTCATTGCAACTCTAAGAAAACTGTGTTGGCTTTTACAATGTCTCCCCTCACAGAACCAGCCTCAGGAGGACCCTATATAAACAAAAAGTCTAAGCAGCGAACTCTGGTGCACAGCACTGAAAGTGGCCTAAAAGACCACCAGGGAGGAAGGTGTGGAGGCTCTTGAGGATAAGGATACTTCGATGTAGTCAGATGGAGCGGGCCTCGAACTTGCAACCCTCAGGTTGCTGAACGGCACCTCTACCACCTGCGCCACCATCGCCCCAAAATATATATATAGGCAGTACAGCTCTTTTGTGTGAGTAGTAAGTGAATTACACAATATATAGTGTAAGTGTCTAATTCTTATATGAGATTTAGTTTTCCTAGTGGCACTTAACTGTGGCTTACAATCCTACCCGCCCACCTAACCCTCACCTGCAAAGAGTTTTACATTACCTAAAGAGGGTAGTAAAAAGAATGCCCTATTAACTGCTGTCATTTGTCATTTGAAATGGCAGGTGTTCATGGTCAGATCCCTCCCCTTCTTTAGTTCTATTCATTTTGTCAGGAAAGCTAGTTGGTCGAAGTGTTTTTTTTTCACTCAAACTTTGATCGAAAAGGAAATGTATGCAATATATACTGTATATTTACCTATGTAAGAATAGCTTCCATTTTTTTAAATCTCTCTCTCTCTCTCTCTCTCACACACACACACACACACACACACACACACACACAAAAGTATCATGAAAGTTTTAAAATTTTTGAAAATGAGTGAATATCTTGTGTAGTCAAAAAAACCTCAGGCACATAATAGCAGCGTAATTAGGCCTACTTGAGTCATCAGTCCTTGAAAATACAACTAAATAAACAACTAAAATATGTAAAATATGGTTTCTTGGAATGCTAAAATAGATCCCACCTTGACACTTTTAGCCCAATCAAATTCAAGTGTCCACTTATACATATTCATAATTCCTGCATTTCTTTTTGTTCATTAATGTGAATCTCAGCACAACTGTGTATGCATTCTTTATACTTAATATATATACACATATATATATATGCATTCTATGTTGTTAGTATACTTTTTTTCTCTGCACTTGTTTGAATCACTTAAAGCTGCCTCTGTGAAATTAACCCTGGTCATAATTATAATTAAACATTATGAGGAATCTGTTTTGCCATTACAAGTATCCTCAGGAGCCCTTCCTGTGGGTAAATGTTTTCAAAAACTTCTATTTACTACTAGGAAACATGCCATTGTATTTACAAGAAAAATCAGGACATGGTGTAATGAATGCCAGTTAATTGCCGTCTTTATCATTATGTAACTAATTTGCAGTTGGGGACAGTCTGGAAACAGAATGCTGGAATATTCATGTGCAATTACGCAGACTGGGTCTGGTGCCCGAGATGAGAGAACTACTCAATATCCACCAAAGCTGCAAACACACAGCTGAAAAAAGGTGACAGACTTTATGTGCCACTGTGGTAACCAGATTATATACTTGCTTTAAAGACTCCAGACTTTCAGTTGTGACTAACAAACACCTGTTTATCCAACTATGCTAGGGGGTAGGTGTTTTACTCCACCGTCCAGAAGATATTTTTAAAAATTACTTTTAAATGGGAGAGGTTTTCTAAATATTAGAAGTATATTAGAAGGGTCTGAGGCATAATGTGCAACAGCCATAAGTCTTAGCTTGAGGCTTCTCTAAATTCAACAGAGACAGAGATGTGCCCCTTTACTGTTTTTGGCTGTAGTTCACTTCGGGGGCCAGTGGGCAAGTACAAAACACACACTTAGTTACAGTGCATCACTACACACTTCATTTAGTACTAAACATTCATAATGAACTAAGTATATTTAAAGACGGATTATGGTTTAAGTGAAATACACCAATCATAATGGTGTATTTCTCCTGCCATGCTAGCATTCTGCAATTGGCCAGTGAATGACTTGCCACCGATAATGACTATCCAGTGGTTTCTACTGTTGGTCTGATATCTCTTCGATTCATGACACCAAAATTAGAAGTCATCATTTTGGAAACTTAAAATGCGCAGTCAATATGTTTAAACTATGAGGTGAATATAGAATGAAATGTCCGCAAACGTTTACTTTTACGTCAGTATCTTGGCATCAGTGGAGTTCTGTGTAAATCTAGTAGTAGACGTGTCTTGTAATCTGTTGGAATCTAATCTGTTGGAATGAATAAGGCATCAACTGGAGCAATGCATCTGGTGTGACGAAGATGGCATGCAGACTCTGTTGGGAGTGCATGTCTAGTCCATTTACATTATCACATTTTCAGTTTCTGGGATGAAAAAGTCACTCCCTAAATACTGTATACTGGGAAAGATGGCCACTGTATGGCTGAACCATTTTCATCATCCCGCAGCTTGCTTAGAGGTTTTCACGTGGAATCACACATGCACATGCATGATAAATATTTGAAAATGTTTTAAAAAGCTAAATGTTTGAAAGGCAAAAAGCTTGCCATAGGTGTGTTATCTACTCTGCATTGATGCAGGGCTTTCTAAATATACGAGTGTACCATTCTCTCACTTTTTAGATGGCTGGGGAAACATTTGTTTTTCATTTTACAAGAGTAATTTCAATCAAAATATGATTCAATGTGGAATGTCTTAGCTAGCTTGCTAGCTAGCGATAGATAGATAGATAGATAGATAGATAGATAGATGGATAGATAGATAGATATATAGATAGATAGATAGATAGATAGATTGATTGATTGATTGATTGATTGATTGATTGATTTTATTAGACATGTCCACAGTATACATCTATTATAGCTATAAAGGCTATCACTGGTAACTCGGTAGACCTTAGGTACCATTGTGGTACAGACATGAAAATACAAACAGGGAAAGGGAGTGTCCTACAAGTGCTGCATAGTAATAGGAAAAGCTGAAAATGAAACGAAATGACTATGCACTGAGGAGATGACTAGCCCACAGTGTTAGAAAAAAAAACTGACCATGCTAGTTGTGAATAATGATGAAAATACTAAACATCACCAATTTGTAAAAAAAAAAAAAAGACCAGGTGAGTTTGGAGACCAAGTTTGGAGTTGAAGTGTTGTATCACCCACTGATTGCTTCAGTATTTTGTTTGGGGAAATTGACAAATATTACAAGTCACAGCGTGTCGCAGCCTTGAAAGGTGTTGTTCAAGTGTATGGTGTAAACAGGAGATATTATAAGAATGTATTTTGTCTTGTTTTAAATTAGATAAATAAGGTGCTAATTAATTACCCCAGCCCCCCCAACAACACTCAAACATATTATACACAGAATATTTCTGTGTACAAAAACAAGCAACACATAGAACATTTGACAGATGTATACTTTTTGATGAACAAAGCAAGACAGCCACTCACTCAAGTCCTCAGTGCATGAACATGATGTTCCATCATCATGCTCTTTATCTTATATCTCCAGCGTGTCTATCCTACCCTGTCTGATAAGATCTACGGCCAGACTCTGGATGCCAGTGTCTGGATGTGGTAACCAGCGTATGGATGTGGGTCGCTGATGTCACTCTGTCGCTGTGCTGTGACTAAGATAAGAACTAGGTGCAGCTGAGCAGTAGATAGATAGATAGATAGTTAGATACTTTATTGATCCCCAAGGGGAAATTCAAGTGACGGACATAGGGGCTTATATGTATCCTACATACCTAACTTCAGTTCAACTCAATTTTATTTGTATGGCGAATTTTACAAAAGACATGTCTCATCATAGCGCTTCACAACAAATAGCACCAATGAACAACAGATAGGTAAAGGAAATTTTGTGCATTAAGAGTCTATTCAACTGGACCACAAGTAGCTAAGGTGCAGGTGAACTAGGGTGAATTCACTGTATGAGAGACATAATGAAACCTATTTACAAGGACATTTTTTCTCTCATGTAATTAATTGCACTGCACAAAAATCATGTATAGTATATGCTCTGAATGGGAGACTGGAGACATCAGAGATCCAATCGGAAGGCTAATTTTTGATCAAGCTGTAAGCATTTGCGATTGCTCCTGCGAGCATAATGCAATACACCTCTATGCCTTTCGCCATCCTCACCTCACTTACTCTTAAACACACACAGTGTCCCCCAGACGGAGAGCCCTCACAGCTTGTGCTGTCCTTCAGGTGTGTCTCAGTACTGTCCGGTAATGAGATAGAGTGTGCTTGCTGAAGTGCTCCAGAGGTTTTGTCCATCCTGTAGCCGCTGTATCACAGCACCGTTCTCATTAGCCCCGAGCGTCCTACCTGCCCACCTCCCTCCCTCCTCGTTACCAAGCCTTGTTAGCTTCTCTGAGACTGTCGCAACTGTCATGGGCCAGCCAGTTGCCCCCCACTCCCCACACACACGCGCACACACACACACACACACACATACACACACAGCTACCCTCTGCTGTAAGCCCTTAGTTGCCCCAATGACAGCGAATGTGTGAAACTAGTCTCAGCTGTGCAGTCTCATAAGAACTGCCTCTATTCCAGTCTCACCACTATTCCGGGCTTGTAGATTGAAGTAAACTGTGGAGGCTCTGAGGTCTGACTGACTAACGTGTCAGTGGAAAGTAAAGAGAACCATCTATGGACATGACATACAGAGGTGAATAAACAATGTGTGTGTGTTTGTGTGTTCATATGCTGTGGATATGTGTGCGGATCAGATTTCCAATTAGTTAAATATTATGGTTTTTCAAATGGCTTCATACCAAAGGAATATCCTCAAATAATTCAAACAGCACAAGTTTAGCCAAAAGAATATTACTGCAAAAATTAAACCTTCAGGTTTTACACATGCTCAAACTTTTTTTGACTGGGCTATGGTGATTGTGCCAATTTTTCTGTCATCTTCATTTTTTATTCCACTGCAGCACTTAATCGGTGTGACTCTGTGAGTGACAGGGCAGGCCTTTGGCAAAGACCCAGCTCACCACTGCCCAGCAGGCTGCTCCTGGGAGCCTCAACAGGCTGTACACACACAGGTTTCTGACAGCTGTTAAATCTGAACCTCTTTTCTGCCAGTTGCGTGACTGGAATGAAAAGTACTGTTGGTTTAGGTTATGGAGTAACATCTGAATTACACTTAAACCATTTGTTCATTGGGAAGTCTAAAGAGTTATATTTTGTAGCTGTACATAGCACTATATATCCAATAATCTGAGTTTACAATGTCCGTTGTATGTCTCTAAATGTCATGTTCAACCTTTTCTTTGAATCATCTTGGTAACAATATACATTATTGAAGTCTTATAAGTGGATAGTTTAGTTTAGTTTAGTTAGTTAAGTTGGAAAAAGAAAGTTATTACCATTCTATTACTGATTTATCACATCAAAATTGTGGCTTATTATTTAACATACACTTATTTTACAATTAAGTCATGTAACTGAATAAATAACTATTCAGTTACAATTCAGTAGCATGAGATAGGGGTTATATATAATATAATAAGGCCTTATAATCTTATTATTACAATGTAACCTAAATATAACCTAATCTATTATATCAGTTTTGCATAAAACATCTGAATGGTAAGATGTAAAGCAGATCCTTGACATGCTTTTGGCTAGGAATATTGTCCAACCCAACCATATTGTCATATAGTGTATGCACAGTGTTGCACTCATACAGCATTTGGTTTCTTTTCCTCAAGAACTGTATGTGATCAGCAGTAGTCATCTTTTCAAAGCTACTGACATTATGATTATTTTAGATACCTGAATACCGTCATGGTATTGCCTCAGAAACAGACTACATAACAAGATCCGTCCTTGCTTTTGCTGTTGCTGAGCAACCAAAGATGCTGTCTTGTCAGGTATTACTCATTAGTTAAGGCCCACAGTAGGAAAAAAAAGAAAATTCACTAAAGCTATAATAATAATTTAATAATAATTAGTTAAAATAGTTGGCTCATGTCAATTTTCTTTATGAAATATCGCAGAGTTAGTGGTAAGACAAAGTGGTACTAAGTTGGTAAAATCATAACAATAGCTCATAAATAATTTTCCATGTATCATCATTGAAAAGTTTCTTTTCTACTGTTCATTTGATGAAGGACAGAGAAGTTAATTGCTTATCCAATTCATAATTTTTCTAAACCAGTTTCTGGAAATGACAATGCTTTTATTTTAAAAGTGACCACCTTAACTAAAACTTGTATGGGAAACTGTGCTTGCTTCTAGTTTAAAGAATCCACCAATGCTGATGTGATCAAGCCTGTGAAGTGACGTCTGCTCCAATTAAAAAACATATAAATTACTCATTCTGGTTTCATTTATTGTCAGATTAAGATTCGCCAGTCTGAAAACAGCTTGTCAATTAAGCCAAAGTGATGTCTCGTGTTGCCGGGTTATTGTAATGAAAGACAGACTAGATTGTACAGTAATGATGGCAGACCCAATACTGAGTGTAGTGGGCCAAGAGCTGACAGTTGCCATTTAGAGAAATTTGAGTTCAGTGATAACTTGGCAACTAAACACGTTTCTTTCTCCTCCACACAAAAATGTGAAACGGCCTGAGAGACTGGTCATGTGACTGTCCTAGCATATGCAGTAAGCACGAGAGGCTGTTGTGTTGGAGAAATGTTAATACTTCTCTGGTTGTGTCTTTTACTTTTTATGCTCGTGCTACCCCGATATGTCTGTAGCCAACTGGCCCACTGTGGCATAACATGTCTCTGGAATAAGTTGTCCATCCGTACACTGCTTCTTCCCCACTTGACTCACAAGGAACTTCATCTTTCACCTAAAATGATCCGGCCTTCTTCACAAATATATTTCTGACAACACTGAAAGTCTTAGCAGCACTAAATTCACTACCAAAAAGGTCATTGAAGGTTGCTCTTCGTTTTCCATGGTGTATTTACAGCAAGTAGGTGGAGAGATAGGGATACTAGTTGAAGTGATCCAGTCTAAAACATGGGATTTATTTATCACATCTCCTGTGCCAGTGTCACGGACTGATATCACATGATATCACATGATACAAGCCCACAGTGCAAGAATCACGCTGATGCTGGGCTTCTGTGTGAATGCATCTAAAACTTTCTTTTTTCAAGTGGACAAAGACAGAACGCAATTGGAGGCAGCTGGCCAATACAAATATTCCCACCTTGGGAGCACAAAACTGGGGAATTACTTTGGATGAACTGTGTTTCCACAACAGATTTGTTACAGTTTACAGTTACAAATCCCCACACAAATTGTTCTCCAATAAGTTACCAATATGTTCCAAAATGAATGCAATTTCATTGGTTTGTCTGGGTGGTGAAGTGAAGAAGAAATCACTGCAAAATGTGATCAAAACTGCACAACATGTGACAGGAACTTGGATGATGGAAACATCACATACAGCCACAAAACAACATAGGCTTTGCACAAAGGCCACACCCTGTCCTTCCATCTTTCTACCCTCAATGCTCATAAATGGCGCATCAGTACAAGCACAGCAAGGTTAGGTGAATTCCTATTTGAGACTAAGCTATAACACTCAACAGACTCATATTGTAGTAGACACCAATAGTCCCTCTTCTGCAATTTATGAACAATGGCTACAGTTTCAAGCATGTCAAGGTGCATTTCATTGTAGCCTTTTATGGGTTGCTTTTATGTGTTACAATAACCCTTGACCTTAGATTGAAAAGAACTTTGGTAAGAATGAGCAGCTGCAAACTTGCTGACAACAATGGTTTATTTTTGAAAAGCTTCTCTCAGAAAGTGGGAATTTAAAAGCCCAGGAATAAAAGAGAAAGAAATATCCCCATGTTACTAATCTCTCGTTCCCCATCTCTGTTCTTAAGCTCTCATATTCCCCTTCCTCTTTGGATTTGTATTGATTTGAAGCATTCCCAGAAATTGAAACAAATATGTCCTCAAAAGTAATCTCCTGAGTGGACAACAGTCCTATCGCAAAACATTAGCTAGATTTTTTTTCTCAGTGTCTCTGGGTGTGTGAATGTGTGCCTGTTTACTTGCCCCTGTTCATGGAAAAGAGCGTGCTTTCATGCGGCACTGCCTCCAATAATAGCATAGTTGTACTGCATACAGTATACTGCAAACACTAATGTGTTGACAGCACACAAAAATAAAAGTGAATATTAGTTTTGTGTGAAACTGAAAAAATAAAACAAGCTAAGCAATTCAGTTCTTTTTTTACCATCCACCACTAACAATTATTTATTACAGCCTGTCTTCTCGTTAAATTGTATTTACAGTAATTTACCACAAAGGTGATTTACAGTATTGTAATAATTACGTGGATGTTCTTAGATTTAAATGACCCAGAGAATATAGAGGAAGACTGCGACACCGTCGTGAGAAAATAAATACACTTTATTTAAGGGTTTTTTTTAGACAAAGCCAGGGGCGATGCAGCCTGCAAGCTTTGGGCGCTTTAGGCGGGGATTACCATGTCAGTCCATAGGTGACAAACCACTAAAAGAGTGGCAGGGCACAACAAACCCCCAGTTACCGTACACAGCAAACTTGTAAAAAGAGGAAGGGCCCCGTAAACATACAGCAATGGACACAACCTGCACACACTGTTCCAAACGCTATACTAAACCCACACACATCCACGCGTGTTCATATCCCCAAACTAGAGGTTCACCCCAACCCTTTAACCCCCTCCACCGGCCTGATACACTGACCGGGCTGACATATAAAAATAATCACACACACACACACACACATACAAAGCCTACAAGAAAGGACGTATTTAAAAGGAGTCACTCCCCTGTCCCACTGAGACCCCTCCCCGGGGTCTGATGCTGAGGGCGATTTCCGGAAAGCACTGTGTTAGTCCATAACCTTTTTCAGTCGTCATCAAGTAATCCACACTTGTCCGCGCCAAGCGAGAGCCGCAGCAGTCCTAACCGTTTTTCCTCTGGCCTATGCTAATTCGCAATCCCCCCCATATACTATCTTCACCGGCGGCGGCCCTTCTGACCGCGACCGGCTCAATACGATTCTCCCACAACTGACCGCTGCTTCTCCCAAAGAGCCCCCCTCCTCCCCGCCGCATCACAGCCTTTCTATCCTTAGAACTCCCGCTCTCCCAGGTTGCGCAGTTGAGCCCACTCATCAGTCCAAATTGGGCCCCACCCTCACACACACCCACATCACAGTATTATACTGGCTGAAATGAGGTAAATAACTCTTTATATTACAGCCGTGTCTAACAGTGTGTGTTTTTTATATAAACTACATTATAGTAATTCTATAATAGTAATATAGTAATTCAATAATAGTAATATAGTAATCTAATTGTATATGTTATGACTATTCATTTGTCTATTACTATTGTTACTTTTTGTTACCACAGGGTCCAAACTTTCAAATGTTTCTCAAATGCAGTTCAGTGAATCACAACAAAATTGGGTCTTACAAAATGTATGCTTTTATCTGCTAAACTTGACCTTTACTTATTCCTTATTCCACTAAAATCCCAAATGTTCTTCCGTTACTTAGCAACAGGATAGTGCCCAGCATTGTCAAGCCATTCTCTCTAAGTGTCAGGAAATCAGACTTGCTTCCCAGATTTCCAGACCAGACCGGATTTCTGTCGGTTTGGTCCCCATGGACTGATGTAGTGTACTGTATGATTTCTGTTAACAGCTGTAACTTCCTCCAAGGATGTTAAGTGTGGCCTATGGCGAGAAGGTAATTGAGAATCTAAAGGGGGGCTTGACACCTTCACATGTGTTTCTGTAAGAAGTTGATCGGTTTGGTCTTCTGCTGCTCTCTCTACAGTGTCTCTCTTTTTTCAGAGAGCATGACAAACAGCTGAAAACACTGTCTTTGAATATTAAATGTCAAATGTGGAGGAATCCATTATTCTACCAATATTGTGGTATGAGGGAACTAATGTGGGTTGACAAATTCATTTTGTAAGAATACAATAATGCAGTTTCCATCATGTATGAATACTGTAATGAGTGACTCATTCATAATAATAATAATAATAATACTTCAATCATAAATATGGCCAATAGAGATAGGTAGACAGACAGATAGATAGATATTATTTATTTTTTATTTTGCTGCTATAGGCAGACTAAGCCTAGCAATATACTGAACCCGCAGGCAAGTTGGCACCTTGCATGACAACCTCTGCCGCCAGTGAATAAGTGGGTGAATGTGAGGTACACAGTACATTTTAAAGCACTTCAAGTGCTCATAGTAGAAAAGTCCATTCAGCTTTTACCTTGTAATCATTCATTCATATTCTCCCTTTATATATGACATGTTCTGTACAGTTTGTGGCATGGGCGCTGGTTTAACATGTGAACACGTTTGCTGATTCACAATGACCCCACTTAAAATCCTTGATGTTTGTTTACACACAAGCCACAAGCAAGAATATCTTTAGTGGTATTATCCAGATGTTCAATTTCCCAATCCTGCATGTGTTGACAGTGGCGTCGCTAGACGATTTTTACGGGGCTTCAGCCCGGGTAATTTGAGCCAAGCCCAGGTAAAAAATGTGTTGAATGCTTCATTAAGAACTACACAATTCAATACAGTTGTTTCGCTTTTTTTTTATTTCACAATGCTTTGTTTTCTATGCCTCACATCCGGTCAAAACACTGTCTCTGATTAGGCGAAGTCGGGCGTGGTGGGGCTGGACCACTGAGGGATTCTAGCTCAGCTGTGGCGGAGGCCAATTGCACCTGTGAACAGACGTGCCACGCAAAGCAGCGCTGAACAAAACTTTGAGTGACATGGCATGTGGTAAACAGTCTAAACTGTTCCAATTTTTCGGGAGAAAGGCAGAGGGTAAGAATTGATGTTTGCAAACTGAACCTATATAGCCTGGCTAATAGCCTATTGTCAGGGATGCGGCCTCTACGAGGCATAATTGAGACCCAGGCGCAGGAAAATTACAAAGACCACGAATTTAACAAAAATAACAGGAAAAATAGACAAGAACAAAGGAGTAAACTTACACGCTGACAAAGAAACAAAGACAAAGAGGTTCTGCAGACGGACAGAAGACGTCCGGCGGACGGCCGGGACGCGGACCAGGAGGTTCTGCAGACGGACAGAAGACGTCCGGCGGACGGCCGGGACGCGGACCAGGAGACTCCGCAGTCGGGCAGGAGACGTCCGGCGGACGGCCGAGACGCGGACCAGGAGACTCCGCAGACGGGCAGGAGACGTCCGGCGGACGGCCGGGACGCGGATCAGGAGGTTCTGCAGACGGACAGAAGACGTCCGGCGGACGGCCGGGACGCGGACGGCCGGGACGCGGACGGCCGGGACGCGGACCAGGAGACTCCGCAGTCGGGCAGGAGACGTCCGGCGGACGGCAGGAGACGTCCGGCGGACGGCCGGGACGCGGACCAGGAGACTCCGCAGACGGGCAGGAGACGTCCGGCGGACGGCCGGGACACGGACCAGGAGACTCCGCAGACAGGAAGCTGATGTCCGGCGGACGGCCGGGATGTGGACCGGCAACCCGACAGGGTGCCATGGATGCCGAGACACCTGGAACGCTGGCAACAGGTGCTGAGGTTGGAGCTGGGTCGCTGACAGGGGACGCAGGGGCTGGAGCTGGGTCGCTGGCAGCGGATGCTGGGGCTGGGAGGGCAGCAGGGACTGGAACACGGGGAACGCCCACCTCGGGCTCAGCAGCAGCGGTGGCGGACACGCCCACCTCGGGCTTAGCGGCAGCGGTGGCGGACACGCCCACCTCGGGCTCAGCAGGGACTGGAATGTGGGGAACGCCCACCTCGGGCGCAGCAGGGACTGGAACGTGGGGAACGCCCATCTCGGGCTCAGCAGCGGCAGTGGCGGCAGAGACAGGCTCGGGACAGACAGGCTCGGGACAGACAGGCTCGGAACGTTTGGGAACCAAACGTGGGACTGGAGTCGGGGCTGGGGAACAGAGTTCAGGAGAGCGCTGTGGGGTTGCTACTGGAGGGTTGCACCGCGGGGTTGCCACTGGAGGGTTGCACCGCGGGGTCGCCACTGGAGGGTTGCACTGCGGGGTCGCCACTGGAGGGTTGCACCACGGGGTCGCCACTGGAGGGTTGCACCGCGGGGTCGCCACTGGAGGAGTAGTCACAGGGTCAGGAGCAGACCGTTTCCTCTCAGATCTCCTCCGCCTACGTCTCCTCCTGGGTGGATGGGCCGACGGGTAGGTGGGTCTGGAGGGTGGCTTAATTGCCAACCTAGTCCCCCAGAAAAGATTTTGCCTAGGTGTCTCAAAACACCTATCGGGCAAAATGTAGTCAGGGGGCTGGAACAGGTCGAGAAACTCCTCCTCATCGCTAGAATAGTCCTCCTCGTCGGAACAGTATTCCGGGCAAAACAAATGCCATGGCTGTTCCCATGGAGGCAGATCAGAATTAAAGTCAATGTAAATTCCTGCTGGGTCTCTTGTTGGTTGGTTCATTCTGTCAGGGATGCGGCCTCTACGAGGCATAATTGAGACCCAGGCGCAGGAAAATTACAAAGACCACGAATTTATTAACAAAAATAACAGGAAAAACAGACAAGAACAAAGGAGTAAACTTACACGCTGGCGAGAACACTGAGCAAAAACAAGATGTGCGACAAGCGACAGACGACAGATGACAATGAACCAACAAAGACTGAACAGGGACAGGGGTTTAAATACACAGACAGATTAGGAACAGGACACAGGTGTGACAAGGCGGGGTTGACTGATACAATAATCACAAGACAGAGTGCAGGTGAGGGGTGGACCCAGGGAACTGATTGACACAGGAGGGAAGACAGAATCACATGACCACATCAGGAAGAGAACAGGGAAATACAGACACACGGCAGGAATGACAGAAGCACATGACAAAGAAACCAGGAAGTGAAACAGGAAACACAGGCACATGGCAGGAACGACAGATCACATGACAAACTAGGAAGTGAACAGGGAGAGAGATACATGGCAGGGATGACAGGACCACATGACAAAGAAACCAGACACTAAAACAGGAAGCACACGACACAGAAACCAGGAAGTAACACAAGAAGCACATGACACAAAGACACCAGAAACTGACACGGGTAGGAAACAAGGCTGACAACAGAACTAAAACACAAACACCCAAAACCCTGACACCTATGGCATCATGCACAGTTCATAAATTAACTATAGCTAACGGATTAGCTTGCTGTTCTAAGTAAACAGTAATCAAAACGAACTTTTTGAAATGTGAATATCAACCAGCCACTGACGAAAGTGGCGAAACTCGCCAGCCATTAAATATATCAGTATTTTTTCTGCCTGATAAATCTACCTGCCCGTTTCAAAATCAACCAGCCCCACACACTATAAGTAGTCGGCAGCGTAACTTCAGTGAAACTTTGTCTGAGTAGGCTACCTGAACTCAATCTGAACGTTCTATAGTTCCGCAAAAAGAAGGCAGAAAAACTTAGGTGTTCTGCTTTAGTTTGTGTCTTTGGGGATTTACGGTAAAAACGATACTATATTTTCTCCACTAAACAGTGATATTGAGACAAGATATTTATCCACATGGTAAAGCGTGTTAATTAATTAATAATTTAAAAATTATTTAGGCGAATTTTTTTTTTCGCGCGCACTACTATAATCCTTGGGCTCAGCCCAGGTTGTCCTTCTACTCTAGCGACGCCCCTGTGTGTTTACATCATATTGAAATTTCCTGTCTGCATGGCGAAATATCAAAATCTAGGGTCTGCACTTCAGCAATCAGTAGCAGACCAGAGCTCCACAGGATCTGCTAAGCCCCAATTTGTCTTCTCTATCTCAGCGGTGAGCACTGACTCTTATGACATTGGTCACCCTCAAAAACTTTATTTCCTGTTCCAGCACTTTCTAGTGCTTCTGCAATGGCTTTTCTGGTTTCTGGCCCTTTTTTTTTTTTTAACTGTTATCACTTTACTTAGAATTTTCTTTTAGCTTGTGTTCAGCACTGTGATACTGCTTTTCTGATTCATGCTACAATTTGAAATCACTTTGGAGGTTAAAAAAATAAATAAACAAATGAATAAATAATGTAAACAAGGTCAAAGTAAATGGCTTTCTTTGATGAATGCACATAACTGTCTATCCACAGTGAAGGCAAAAACCTATAGTGGCTATTGGATAAGTTATTATTTGGCTCATTTGGGCCAAACAAGTGTCAATAAGGAGTAGGGGGGTAGAGGAGTTATAGGGCAGGATAGAGGAGAGAGAAGCACCACACAAATGTAGTCCTTGATGCTCTATCAGACATGAGAGGCAAATGGACCAGCTTGTTCAGTGACCTTGGCTAACATTAAAGACGAAGCTATGCGTTTGAGCAACAACAACGGTGTGTTTACAAACTCCATGTTGTTAAATTAATAGGCACATCAAAGCTTATGTTTCTTCGAAGCACGTCATCAGTAACGTCCAATTAATTCACGACTCTGTTTACAGGTTCTGTGGGCATGACAAATTTTATTTGCAAGGTAAGGGGGGTGACCTTGAGAAACAGATGGCACTGCACTCAGCGAGCTTCTCACTTGTGATTCTTTTTTTTGCTTCTCTCTCTTTTGCTCCCTGCTATCTGTCACTCCCCTCTCCCTCCATTCACAAAGCAATTAGAAGGACTGTGAAATGGCGCTTCAGGGAAACATTATCATGCATAATGCATGGCTTCAATGGAAGACGACTCCATATTTCTCTCTCTTTATTGGAGGATCCCTTGTACCAGCCAAATCCAACTACTCCTGTCCAAGCCAAATCTTTCCTGTGGCCATCTTGAAAAGCCTGGCTACAGTTTCCTAGTATGGAAGGGATGTTTTATTATTGTCATTATTCAACCTGACACTGAAGATTAGGGCAATGTGAGATTTAGACTTCTCTCTTTTACACTACATTCTCCTTCCCAGTGCCTTAGGGCTGAATGCAAAGAAAAAGAGAAATTACTGTACTTTCAAGTATGAATTATATAATTATGACCTACCTGTCCCTTGTCAGGGGTCTTGAGAGAGTGCTGTGAGGCATTGAAGAGAGTCAGTTGTTCTCTTGTGGGGGTGTCCATTTTGAACCCACTTACAGCACCAAGGGAGGAACACATGCTGAAACATCATGTTGCTAAATTGCCCCATTTGATCAGTGCTTTCCAACAGAATTTTCAAGTTTGTTCACATTTGACAAACCATAGGGCTTTGTTGCATCTCAACAGGATGTTCGAAAAAGTGAATGTATACATATATACATATACATGTACTGTATGTGTGTATACTGTGTGTGAGAGGAACCAAGAGGACCCTACAACTACACCTCCCCTACAAGTCAAGTCAAGTCAAGTCTGTTTTATTTGTCAATTTCTTCACATGTACTTGACATACAAAGGAATCGAAATTGCGTTTCACACTTGTCCCATGCGTAGACGTCGACGACAATAAAGTGCAGATGCACAACAAAAAAACAATTCTAAACAATAAGGTAATGTTAAGTAAAAAAAAAGTGCAAGTAGGCTTTAAGGCATTATATTTAGGTAAACATACAGTATATATAAGACAAGACATAACATAAAGTAAGTGTTCCAGCAGCGTTGGTTTGTTGTCTTAGTGCAACACAAGATTGTAGCAGCAGTAGTACTAATGTAAATAGTAGTAAAAAAGAATACTTGAATATATAGCAGCAGGTGTGTGCAATTTGCAACGCAGAGGTAGTTATTTTTCAGTCCAGAGTGTTGTTTTTGTTCTTGGTTCAGAGTGTTTCCTTGTTGGGGAGTGTGTGTGGTGAGGGGGGGGAGGGGTCCAGAGTGTTTGTTCCTTGCTGGGGAGTGTGTGTGGGTTGGGTGTGAGGGGGGGGGGGGGGGGGGGGGGGGATTTTGTTTTCTTTTTTCCCTGGGGGTTCCGCTGGCTGGGAGTCAGTAGGGGAGAGAGTTCAGCAGTCTCACAGCCTGGTGGATAAAGCTGTTGGCGAGCCTGGTGGTGCGGGAGCGGAGACTTCTGTATCTCTTACCAGAGGGCAGGAGGCTGAACAGACAGCGTGCGGGGTGGGTTGCATCGCTGACGATTGTGATGGCTTTGCGGGTGAGGCGGGTGGTGTAGATGTCTTGCAGGGAGGGGAGTGGTCCACCAACTATCCTCTCAGCTGTTCTCACGATGCGTTGTAGAGCTTTTCTGTTATAGTCAGTGCAGCTACCGCCCCACACAGTGAGTGTAGAATGTGGAACTGTAGAATGTGGTCAGGATGTGTGGTGGGGCGCTTGCCCGCTTGAGTTTGCGCAGGAAGTAGAGGCGCTGTTGTGCTTTTTTGGTCAGTGATGTGGTGTTGGTAGTCCAGGAGAGGTCCTCCCTGATGTGCACCCCCTGGAACTTGGTGCTGCTCACCCTCTGTACCGCAGCGCTGTCGATGGTCAGCGGGTGGTGACCGGCGTGACCTCTCTGGAAGTTGACAATAACCTCCTTGGTCTTGCTAACATTTAGCAGGAGGTTGTTGTCTCTGCACCACGTGGTCAGGAGCTCAACCTCTTTCCTATAGTGGGTCTCATCGCCCTTGGTGATGAGCCCCACCAGCGTTGTGTCGTCTGCAAACTTCACAAGGTGGTTGGAGCTGTAGGTTGGTGTGCAGTCATGTGTCAGCAGGGTGAAGAGCAGCGGACTGCGCACACACAACTACACCTTTTCTACACCTCCCCAACTACATCCTACTGTACATCTAAAGTTGAGAGATTGATTAAATGCTTTACACAAAACCTACTTACAAGGAATATCACATTCCACCCTTTCTGTCTTTTAGGAAACGTGGCCTACCATACTGTATATGCAATTTCTAAGGCAAATTGGATTTGTACTCACACCTCTGACTTTAACACTATGATTACCAGAATGTATAAACAGTTCATCTTAAAGCAGCACCAAAGAGTTTTGAAAATCACACCCTGTACAAGAACTACAGATTGCTACCCGATTGACCAAACTTTTTTAGTGCCATTAAAGCCGACAGAGGGCTGAAGAGCAAATGCAGCAAGTATTGTTCACCTTGTTACGAGTTGATGGACCACCGAAACTATTTTGAAAACATTATTTTAAGGTTTTAAAAAGTCTTGTGTGCTGCTTTGAGAGGATATTGCGCTACCTGCCTTTATGATGCTTTGGAGAGAGTCATAAAAACCAGACCCTGCCCAAGAGGTCTGCACCACTATGTAGCAAACAAAATGTAGCTCACAGATTTAGGAGGCCATATAAAACATAGTCATGTCTTAAGCAGTGATCCTTTCTCTAACCTAGGCATGGGCAAACGAAGGCCCGGGGGCCATATACGGCCCGTTTGGCTTTTTAATGTGGACCGCCAAACCTTTTGAAATTATATTCAATAACATTCAATTAGTATTATATTCAATGAATATTCAATAATATTCAATTAGTATTTTCCCTGCAAATTCTGCAAACTGTTAAATGCATTAAAAAAAAGCCTTGGATACCCATGCTTTACCACCTATTAAAGGCCAAAACTGTGAAATATAATGGCCTTTACATGTCATTTATATTACTTCACACAAACACTACATCTATCTGCTCCTGGCACGGCCCCTTTAGTAAATTTTATAACCCACTGTGGCCCACGAGTCAAAAGGTTTGCCCACCCCTGCCCTAACCTATACCTCTATAGTTTGTCAGTTAACCTCAGACTCTTCAACACATCATAATATAATTCTAATCAATTTTGTTTCTGCAGCCTGTGCAACAGATAAAGAAATTGCATCATCCACAATCTCATTCTTTTGGTAAGTGAACAGTAAGGGGCCAGAAGCATGGTGAATCTAGGGTCTTAGAAGGGGGAGTAGCAGTAATTCAAGGGTCTTCATTAAGTGTGAGGTGAAGGCAACAGGCCTTAAGTCATTAGGTTTCTTAGGGTGTGCCTTATGTGGCACTGTGGTAGCATTAAGGAACCTGGCTAGCATGCTAAGTAGCCTGGAAATTGTGGATTCGAATCCTGGCTGTCACAGTTGCCCTTGAGCTAGTGGGAGAGTGCCCCTGAAGTAATTGATGAATGTAAGTCGCTTTGGATAAAAGCGTCAGCTAAATGTATAAATAAATAAATAATGTTTAAAAAACTGGTATCAGGCATGGAGATGCATCAAACAAATAGGCTAACTAAATCTTTTTTTTTCCTTTATTTTGCAGTCCACAAGGGAAATGGAGCTTTTCATAACATTTTTGACCAAACAGGCCCTATCGGGATGATAAATGGACTGCTTTTGCTCAGGGCCGTGCAGAGACCTTTGGAGGGGCAGGTGCTCAAAGTTAAAAAAGGGCACATTTGAAACACCATACAGCAACATACCTTACAAAATAACGGTCTGGACTGTCGCAACCCATGTTCATGAAGAATGCAACATGGAATCACAACATAGGCTACCATATCAAGATAATATTAGATAAACTTTATTTATCCCACATCAGGGAAATTCACTCAGCAAAAACAGCTAAGACAGACACAGTTACACAAGACAAACACAGATTAATAAGGGTACCCATGGGAAAAACTATAGGCTGTAGTCTATGTGCATTTTGTACAAGAAAAGACTATGGAGATAATGGAGTGAAGGCTAAAGAATATTCCTTGGTGGTTAAATAAATAAATACAATGTATAGTAAATAAACTGATACAGTAAAGATTTTAAATAGGTCGAAATAACTGTTGCACAGGATAATGCACTGGTGTACAGTCCATTGGCACAAGATGGTGGGGGCAATAGTGGTTGAGTAGTACAAGTAGAGGTAGAGTTATAGTGCTACAATACAACTTTGTACAATACTTTGTTGTACAGGCATTGTCCACATCTGACATCTTTGCGGTGCAAAGCAAGCGTAGTCTGTTTTACCTGATGGGGTACATTGAAAAGATTTTGTTGAGGAGGATGGAGGCGAGGCTGCAGTTGCTGATAGTGCTGGAGGTATAGGCACTGATCTGAGAGTGTAGCAACTAAAAAGAGCATGAGGGAGATAGCTGATTAAACGATTTTGTGATCATGACAAGATGCAAAGACAACTGATAGCTACTGGAAATACTTTTTTTTGAGCTACATTAAAACATAGCCTACTACTTAAACAACTAATTAATCTAATTGTGAAGCATTAAGATTTTTTTGTGCTCACAAATGAAAGTATCAGCAGTAACACTGATCAATTTGCCTGTGTGCAGTTAAACTAATGGAGTTGGTATTAGCTCAAACACAATTCTATACAACACATTCTATGAAGTCAGGTTTATTTCATCAATCAGATGAAGAACAAAAACAAATGTAGACTCTTTTTTTTTCTCGGTATGCCTAAAGCCTTTTTTTAAGTATTGTGATGGCCTTGGCTTTATTTCAATAACTTCAAAAGACAAACCACGCTTCTAAATAAACCACCTACACACTGTAACCCACTACTGTACATAAACTGTAAGATATCGGATGAGCAGACATTTCAACAGACCAAACTAAGAATTGCAAAAAAACACCCGTTGAACTTTTTTTTTTTTTTTGGAGCACGGTTTTTCAGGTAGCGTTAACGTTAGTTTACTGTACTGCCCCAGTTGCCTAGAAGGCACGGGCCTGAATGTTAGAAAAAGCAGCACAAAGCCACAAGTCATATCCACCTATTCTGGGTGTCAGACACGCACACGCGCGCTCGCAAAGCTCACACAATATTCTCTTTGTCTGTCATCTTACAAGAAAACAATGTGCACATCGCACTATGAATGCCGCTGCAGAACCTACTCACCGGTCCTTGGCGGTCGCTTTATGGTGTTCTCCTCCAAGTCTTCAGGGCTGCAGCGCCAAGCTTCAAGGCAGGTCAGGGCACGTTTACGCGGATCACATGATTGAGCGTCGCCAGGTGCCATGTTTCAAACTAGAGACATTGGGAATGGGCCAAGCCAGAAATGTTGGTTTTCCTGTTCTGTCTTAAATGCACATCTTTTGAATTTGAACTCAAAAGGTAGGCTACTGTAAAACCAACAGCCTGGGTCTATCTCCTCTTTTCCACTTTAAAAGCTTTTCATGTTTTGAGGTTTACGCACCAGGCATCCTTAGAAACCAAAGGTGCAGGCGCCCTTGTCTCACCTCATTGATACATGTTTTTAAAAGTCTGCAGATCTTGTACAGTAGCATGCTGATGTACATTTACATTTATGCATTTAGCAGATGCTTTTATCCAAAGCGACTTACAAAAAGAGGATAACAATCAAGCTACATAGCAGAAACCTTAAAGAGCATAGTGCTAGGGAATAGTGCTTCAGTTCAATTTAGTGCTAGGATAGAAGATGTTCTCTGAATAGCTGGGTCTTTAAGAGCTTTTTGAAGGCCTCCAGAGATGGCCCTGTTCTGATTGTTTTTGGTAGGTCATTCCACCAGCGTGGGACGACACATGAGAAGAGTCTGGATTGCCTTGGGCGAGATGCCGGGACTGCCAGTCGACAGTCATTGGAGGACCGGAGTTGTCGGGGGGTAGCCTGAGCCTTTATGAAAGCGCTTAGATAAAAAGGGGCAGATCCTCTAAGCACTTTGCTGATATACTCAAACCCATGTGGTTAAGCAATCTATTTAACTTTAGTTTTGAAACAATTGCTGTTGCCTGAAGTGTCTGAACATCAATGCAACCAATAGCATTGGCCTAAAAAATATTTGCTGTGCTGTGTAGCTTGTGTGGTTGGTGTGCATTTCATCCTTCAGCAACATGGAAACACCCAGGTAGGCTATGCACTGCATCTTCAAACATAATGTTTCCTTAACTGCATGGATAGTTGACTATTGCACACATGTTGCACAACTTGTGTTTTTGTCTTCATACTGCATATCTGGGGTAGTAGCACTCCCATGGTGGGATCCTCTAACTTTGAACATTATCCCGGGCCTTGCTCTCTTTTGTGATGGTCCTGAGGCAGAGATGTGTGGTGCTTTGTGGAAATGCATTGTTTCTTGTTATTGTTGTCATATTTGTTAGTTAAATTTTAATTATATGTGATATAACATTGTACTATATGGGACATTCATAGCAGCTGTCATAAATTGCACACAAAACATTTCTGAATGCTTAATAAAAAAAGTGACATTTGAAGTAGATTTGACAGATCATACTGTACACACAAACTCTATTATAGCCTGCATACTAATTGAATTCCCACCTTTCCCTAGACAAGGACAGCCATTTATTTACAGGCTAGTTAATGGCATTATTTGTTTGTGTTAACAGGTCGAGTAGAGGATAAGAAGAATCTTCTCCTTCGGTGAGAGGTTTTTTGTTGCTCACTCTTGCCTGAAGATCATCTTTCTCTTTGTCCACTCTACGTCTATCCCTCTCTCAGATTTCTTTACATTCTTGGTTCACCCCACACGCCATGTTGATTATGATTCATAACTTTTTTTTGTCTGAGTCATTCCGTATAATCCATTAGTGATTCCACAAGCTGCTATGATATATTAACTGCTTGCTGTGCATTGCCAGTGTGCACAGGTAACCAAAATAGAAGAAGAATTCGGAAGTGCTCAAAAAACATTGCCTATAGTGACATGCACTGACACACCCGTTTTACTCGGACGGCAGGCTTACCTGCTCATTTGAACTCGGGAGACCGAACAAGGATTTTGAGACAGTTTTCAAGATGACTGTGTCCAGTGTCACTTTTGGACTGCTTTGGTGGTTTAAATTACAATTTCTAACCTTGCAATATTTCACTGCGTTATTGGAATGGGACCATGCATCACACACAAGTAGGCTAAAAATGTATGAGGCTAGCTACAAAATGACAGTCTGCTGTTGTGGTTTGTGATAGAGGAACTGTATAAGTCATAAACAAATAACAACCAGAAATACATTATGTTTAAAAACATAATTGGTATAAAATTGAAAATTGAAAACAAAAACTTTTATTTCCCAACACCTATATGATAAAAGTTGTCAACCTTAAAGTTGCACTTTAAACCTTGATCGTTACTGAAGCACAGTGAAGTCAGCACATCAAGCTTGAGATAGCAAGGCCTCCTGTTGCTGATGATTATTCCCAGAAACATCAAGGCCAGCTGACAGCATGAGAGCTTTCTGGGATACATGCAGCACATGAGAGAGAGGAGATAGACAGAGGATGAAGGAGTAAAATAAGGAGAGCTTAGGCATTTTTTAAACTCTTGTTTGTATTCAGGACACTCTTTTAACTGTTTGCACATTGACTGAAGGATTTGCTATAATGGCATTTCATTTCATAAATGTTTTTGCAACCCAAACCTTTCCAACCTTTCATAATTTGATTACACTTCATGTTGACAGTTGCATACAGACTCAGCTGACAGGTCAGAACAAGTTTATCTTATAGAGCTTGACATGCAGATTGATCGGATTTGATCTTAATCCAATTTCCAATCAATCAATCAATCAATCAAATTTTGATGTTAATGATGATACAGTGGCTTACACTAGTGGCTAAAAAGGACATTTCATATCAATGCGGAAATCAGGAGGACTTTGGGCAGCCTAGTTATAGATTACTGCCCATGTCCTGAGTAATGTGATACTGAATGTTTGATGTAGGTCTTTGAGATTGTCTGTGATTTTTCTATCAAACCTCTTCAATTTTATTGATTGCTCGTCTCTGTGTTTTCTGTATGAATGCCCTGAAGATGCAATCTTGAAATTAGCTCTGCTATCCATCTGATTGGTCGAAATTCTCATCTCCTTAAATTTGTATTTGGGAAAGCACTGCTCAACTCTGGCTTGGCTGTACTGTAGGAGAGGACACTTAATCATAGATACGTTACTGCTAAATCAGACCATACTGCACGAACCTCCAGCTGTACAAGAGATCATGCACTGCACACAGGTTTCGGGGCATGGAGCAAACTTCTGAGTCAAGTAACAGGCTGTGCCTCCACACTGCAGAAATGCCTCCGATGTCAGTGTCCATTTCTGATAGCATGATGAAGAAATATGTATTCTGGTAATAGTTCTCTCCCAGAAAATCAGCCTGGATCACATGGATGCCATGTGCTTTGTGGATTGGATGTGTTCAGATGCAGCTCCCATGACACTGATGAGTTAACAGAAACAGTAGTGGGGTTTATCGACCTAGGGTTAGATGATGACATTAACTTTATTTTGCACACAGCACTCACTGACTCAACAAACATGGGAATTATGGGTGAATTCTGTTTATATATTTCAGTTCTGCATTTGACACCATCAGATCTGCTATGCAAACCCAAGCTCAGAAAAGCTTTAAAAGCACACACACACACATGAAAGACAAAGAGTGCAGACTACCACCCCACCCCATCCCAGCTTAGAGATCCCAGGGTAGAGAAGAAACTGTGCTCTACAAATAAAAACATTCATGAATGGGGGCAATGGTGGGCTGATTCTTGGTGGTTGCAAAGCAGTTGCACAGTTTTGGTGTATTTCTGATGACAAATCAACCAAGTGAAAGATGTCCTGTGGTGGAGGATTAAGACTTCACAGTAACATTAAGGAGAATAAATATGTCCCTCGAGCACTTGTCCAGTGTAGAGAGAGAAGAATAAAGTACCTGCATAAGGCATAAGGTTCCTTCTGCTCCCAAACAGCAGTGCAGTGGGGGAAAAGGTATGGGGCTAAAATTTGCATCATTCTGGTAAGGGCAAGGCATGTGTGCTGTGTGTGTAGAAACAGACTTGTGGTGGAAGTGTACATGTTGACTTGCACAGATCCAAACAGATTGCTTTTTTTGTATCAATAGTAATACACAGTAAAGTACTGTGCAAAAGTTAGGCACCCTGAAATTGTTTCATGCTGCTCCATGAAGACCATACATATTTGTCTTCACATAAAAATCTGGATACGGAAATCTGTACAAAGCATTTTAAGGACACATAAAATGTATTTCTGTTTCTGGACTCATTGTTGCCCTAGCTGGTGGCCGAGTCATTGTTCCACACTCAGATGAAGGATGGACAAGCCTAGCCTAACATAAGCCATGGCATATCCATATGCGATGGAGTCTCAAGATCAGCTGCTATTTGCTCCTTAGTCAGTAAGGTATGCCCGAAGGGTGATACCCAGAGAGTCTGCAAAGCTGTGAAGACCATAAATATTCATCTCTAAATTTATTCAGATAAAATAAAAAAATAGTGGAATGTTTTAGAGAACCCAAATTGATACTCTTTGGATATCACCCTTTGCAATGCCTTTCCAACTAAGGTAATTGGTGATAAAAAAAACACTGAGTCCAGAAACAGAATTAGATTTGTGTATATGTTTAATACTTTGTACAAAAAAATGTATGGTTCTTATGGACCAACATAAACCAATTGTGGGGTGCCTATAACTTTTGCACAGTAGTATATTTTTCTAATCTCTCTCTCTCTCTCTCTCTCTCTCTCTCTCTCTCTC
>JAGFZM010002066.1:264821-288693 GCA_017657215.1 Limnothrissa miodon | reverse complement strand
CACACACACACACCCACACTAAACACTTGCAAGTCTAATCCCTTGAGTTGATTTGTTCCATCTCTACATGACGTATGGTACAAGAGAGAAGAGCCAGAGCTGATTTGAGCTTTTAACGCCATGAATATCCAGAAGTCTGTCAAAGTAATTACAGCTGGTCTTTTTTACTGCTAATGAGGAGGTGCAGTAGAGGTGGCTATTGCTGGTGCTGTTCCATGACTTCTGACCTCTGCTTTGGTAAAGTGCTAAGAGAAGTGGCCTTTTAGAATCATCCATTTACTCTCATTATTCCACAGAGACTTAGTGCCACCAGAAGTAGGCTGTAATGCACACAAGAGACCTATGGAGTGTGTGTGTGTGTGTGTGTGTGTGTGTCTGCAGTATGGGGCATATTGGATTAACATTCGAGCAACAAGCAATGTCAGAGGCTGACCTATATACCCAGCAAATTGGGCAGTGTATATTTTACGCTATGGGAGTATACAATTAACACAATGGACAATAAATGTTTTGGGCATAAAC
Organism: Limnothrissa miodon; assembly: GCA_017657215.1. Taxonomy (NCBI): domain Eukaryota; kingdom Metazoa; phylum Chordata; class Actinopteri; order Clupeiformes; family Clupeidae; genus Limnothrissa; species Limnothrissa miodon. The sequence continues at coordinate 288,171 of JAGFZM010002066.1, read as the reverse complement.
ACTGAAAACTGAGTAAAATGCACTCCTGCAGAGTAACATCAACTCGACATGTCTGTGTTAAACACACACACACACACACACATGTGCATGCAGAGAGAGAGAGAGAGGGATGGCATAGGAAGTTTTTCTGCAAATTACAAAGCATATAAATATATTACATGTAGTGTAGTCAGATGTTTTTTCCATGGTACTAAACTACCACGGCCTTTAAATAGGTAATAATGATTTTATTTAATGTAATTAGCCTAATTGCATGCATCACATAGTGTTGGTCTGAATGTGTCTCACATTGATTTATTACCATAAGGATTCACTTACATACTTTCTTTTTTATGGTAAGAAGTAAAATAATAAACAAGCAGTTTGTCCTGCAGCTATAAAAGATTACACTTTAGTGAATTATTTTTAAAAGATAAAAATAACTCCATAGTAAAATGTTTACTGCTTATCTTGATGTGGCTGTAACTCAGGGTTTTAATTGAAAGGGACAACAGACATACAAGATTTGTTTTTGAAATATGCCACTCCCCTACAGTGGCCATTGTCTTTTATTAAAAATATATTTTTTATTTTAAAAATATAATGTAAAATGATGGTAATTACCTCCATGAATAAATTGTAGTGTTCCCGTAAACTTGGTAATTTCCATTTATATATAGATATGGTTGGGTACCAAATGTGAATATCCATTTTGCGCCGCCATTTTCAAAATGAGGACCATGGGAAATGAGGACCGTGGGAAGGGGAGGGCTAATAAATTTTATTCAACCGTGTGCAGTATACCACTTCGCCAATAGAGGGGAGAAATTCTCATACGAAAAAAAAATAAAACTTACACATAGTGGGTTTAAGGCAATAAGCCATATTTCATAAGGTTCATATACTTACAGTACTTTTACTTAATGCAAGCACCTTACAAATGCTAAACTTAGTGAAAAAGTAGAGGTTATAAATTCAAAGTGAATCTAGAATGTGAAGCATACAACATTTCCTAGTGTCCCCATTCTTGTTAAATTTTTAGGCAACACCATTACCCAGTCCAAGCATGACCCCCAACCATCTAATGCCACTGATTGCATCCTACTATGATTAAACATTTTCTTAGAGAATCTTGGAGATTATCAAAATATGTCATGCCTGTGTATTTCAATATTGTGATTACTTTAATGTAATAATAATAATAATAATAATAATAATAATACCATAAAAACCTGGCAGGAAAAATGAACAAGGCTAACAGGGGCAAGAGAAATAGAACAGACTTTTCATGTCAATACATTGGTCAGCTTTAGCAGCTTTTACTACATGCAGTGATTTTGTGAACAGCACTTTAGGTTAAAATGCACCTAAATATCCCTTCAAAGCAGGAATCAGAACATTGTGCAGACCAATCAAACCAATTGTGCTTGTTCCCCAGAAATGGTTAGGCCCCTGGAGGTGTGAGTGGGTGACTGAAGTACGTAAGTACTGTATGTAAAAGTTATTCATAAAGCATATTTAAGGTGTGGAAATAAATGATGGCGGATGAAGTGTTTGAATATCGCTCTCACATGGCCACATCAATGAGGTGCCCTTGAACAAGGCACCTAGCCCACCACTGCTCAGGGCTCTGCTGCACAGGGCTAGGTGTGTTCACTGTGTGTGCACTTTGTGCTGTGTCACTGTTTCACTGATAAACAGGATAAATTCAGACACTGTCTTTCCCTCATGGGAGTTAATTAACAGAATTTTTACATGTGCAATGGCCTGATATTTCTTGTTTTTTTTCTCTTAATATGCAAATACTCTTCACTGTTTATTTTTATCATGTCTCTAATCTCAGCAGGTGTCTCAAGAGTCAAATATTATTCTAATGTGTGTCCCTGCCTTCACTGTTATTGATATATTTAATATTTATGGCCAGTAGCAAAGCCAGCAGGGTGATTTGCTGTTGGCAGTGCTGTGCTCTCCACCTCCTCCTGTGTTTCCCACACCCCAATCAGTAAATTACTGTCAGCCTCTGGACTGCGCAAATCACCTGAATTCTGACAGTTGTCTGGCTGACTGTGTTTTTCTCGACTGAGTACATAAAGAATAGTTTATTGATCCAACCCCCTACACCTCCTTAACAGGGGGTTTGCATAGCAAGTCTTTTGAGTTCACATCAATCCAACAGTTGGACAACCACTGTCGCCAAAATGCATTCTGCCTGAGAGGAGTTGAAGAATGTGTTCAAAGTAAGATGTTCTTATACTTAAGGTCTCTTGAAGGGTGACTCAGATTAATAGATATGAGATAATTTTGCTTGTAGAATAAGATCTTGATCTTTCAGACAGTGAACAGAATTTCTACAACACTATTTGTGTGCAAGATATAGACAGATTAAATTTCTTTTTTAAGGTGTTATATAATGTCAAACCGCATTTACCTTATTATTGTTAAATATAGGTAGCTTAAGGTATCCAATGGACCATAGCAAAACTTAGCAAAAACCATAGCAAAAAAACACAGTTTACCGCGTCGTTCTACATGTAAATTTCAAGCTAGAAATGATTGGGCTGAAACAGGCCAATCTGAAACAAGGTGGCTGTTGACGTCGGCACCACTAAGATACACCTCCTTCATTTACATGGTCCAATCAAAGATAGTTTGGAACCGTCTCTGGTCCAATCCCCTTTTGCTTCATGAATTTGCCACGGAGGCGGGAATTACGAATCGTTTCATTCTAACCCTTTTATGAGCGTGTAAATGACGCTCTAGCGGTGCTCCTGGGTCACTTTCAGACGCACAAATTTGCGTACACTATTATTGAGCCTCAAAGAACAATTTCTGATGGTCAAAAAATGGGTCCTATGACTCCTTTAAGCTTTTAGTGTTTATTAACCAGCTTTTAATATTTCCATTTTCCTAATTGGTAAATCTCTGTCCCTCCCTCCCTCTCATCTTTCTCTCTTTTCCTAGTGGAAATAAAGAGTCATGAGCATCTTTGTTTGCGCCTTGTGAGGTGGATGAGAGAGAGAGAGAGATAGAGAGGGGGCGGTGTTATCAACTGGTAAAAAAAGCATGATAAGAGTGGTCACAACGGAGAAAGAAAGACCTTTCTTTGGAAGGTGTCACCAAGGAAAGGTCATCTTGACACCACAAAGCAAAAGAAAGGGAACAGAGGACACTAAGGTCAAGAAGATTGAAAGACGATGACACCCAAGTCTTGAATTTAATTGGGTCCATCAAACACTGCTACCCTCTGTCTCTTTCTTTCTTGCTCATCTCTTTACTCTATTTCCTTCTCTATCTCTGTCTATTTTACTTGTTCTCTCTCTCTTTCTCTCGCTCTCTCTCTCTCTCTCTCTCTCTCTCTCTCTCTCTCTCTCTCTCTCTCCTCTCACATTATATGGGATTTCTTGTGCCAGATTGAGGAGCAGTGGTGGCTTTAGCACCGTAGATGATCCTCTGATCTTTTTTTCAGACTCCTACCCAAGCCCAGGGTGTTGCTGAGCCTGTTTCAAGGTTATGGTGAAGCAAAATGTCACAAATAAATAAATCAGTAAATAATGAAATAAAAGACGTGTAATGAAAGAGAAAAATCATTCTCTTTTCTTATGAATTTTCACTTTTCTCATCATATTGGTCTGTCAGTCCTTGATTCGGTTAAATTCTCCTCCATGTCTCCCCCTTCTGGACTTAATGAATTTCTCCTCTATTTAACATGAAGTCAATCTGCCTATTATTGCATGATTACATCCGTTCCAACATCATACGTGCTATGCTTTGCCAACCAGTGGTGAAACACAATGCCAAGTTTCTATGCCACAATTAGAATAATTTTGCATCTGTAAAACATTTCTGAACTCCTATGTACCATCCTATATTATCAACATTATCAAATTATCATCGGTAGTGATCCACATTTGATATGTGCAAGATGAGAGCTCTCATCCTTCTACTCCTGTCTCTCTATCAGTTTTTCCATTCATCATTAAGGTCAATATCCCAGATTGCTAAAGAGGCTACAAATAGCACAGCTAGGTCAGTATATCTGGTCAAGCAATGTCAGCATTTTCGACAGAGAGACTAAACAACACCACAGAAGCACTGAAGATAGAGTTAGAGGCACTTTGGTGTTTATTCACACACCCACAGACATCCATACAGACAAAAGGCATTAATAGTTGGGGTGCATTTAGCGTGTGAGTGTCACATGATGACAATGAAGATCACAGTGGACCTATGCACCCTGGTTAAATGTAGGTGGGACTATGCTGGGGCAGTCAGAGCAAATTCTAATTCACTTGAAGATTTATGGTCTGACAACCCACTTATTCACCTTTTAGAAGACTATCATGCATTGCCTTTGCTTAATGTTAAGAGCATTCCATGCATACACATACCCATCACTAACACTGGTTTGGGGTGTTTTTTTTTTTGTTGTTTTGTTTTTTTAGATAATTACACATTCTGCAAGTCTTTAGTGGCTGGGGCTTTACTTCACATTTCCATGTGATGGATTGAGTCATGGATGACTCATTGCCATTATGACCATCATGGAATAGTCACAGCACTTGATATCACATACATCTGTGTCCTCCACAAACTGATGTACAGCGCTTTACCCCTGACAAAAAATATAATATTAATGAGGTGATGTTTATACGTGTTATCTGGACAAGATTTTCACATGTTAAATGGCATTTATTGAAACAACAAAAACAATGCAATGTTCAAAATAACAATAACAGGCAGGTGCAAAAGTTTTGGGCACGCCAGTGGTATAGGCTGTTTCAGTATCAGAGAAAGAAGCTGAAACAGAAACGTGCATGTTTCTTCCACCCACTGCATTCTGGATGCAGAATGTATGTGTTCACGCTTATTTCTCCACATCCCTTACTCTTATGCTTTGGTTTTGTCCAATTAGGAATCTGATAATCCACAGCAGATGCGTGGTAGGATTAATGGGATTTGAGGATAATCTGGTGACCCTCTGCCCACGCTGAGCAGAAACGGGCAATTGGAAGTAAAAACGGTGAGGTGTGCAGTAAATTAAAGGAGATGAGGCTGTGGTCTTTGACCTAAGCACAGCAGTATGGGCTAACTGAAGAAGATTACCTCCAGTGAGAAGAGAGTAATTTGAATAAAATGGTAGTAATGGTTTGTATATTGTTGGCATATGGCAGTTAACTGGTTAAGTGAAATTTCATTCATAGCATGCCAGTATTATAGTAACACACATTAAGATGCCTCATAAAATTTTGAATAATAGTATACTCACTATATAAACCATAATGCGTGAGTTAGTGAAAGTGTAAGAAAGTAAGGAAAAGGAAAGAGAGAATTATAGAGTACCTTTTATGTTTTCCAATTAGTTATTTATTCCAGTTCTTAAGTCTTTATGGTATGAGTGTACATGTCTCTCTCTCTATCTCTCTTGTTGTGTGTGTGTGTGTGTGTGTCTGTGTGAGTGTAAGTGTGTGTGTGTGTGTGTGTGTGTGTGCGTGTGGTGAAATACCAGACACAACATAGGTTTCTGCAATGTATTTAGCTACTTTTATGTGATTAAAGCTACATGTAGTCAGAAATGTATCTATGCTTTATGTGCTTTATTTATTTATTTACAATGTAGAATGTCTTTGACTGTTCTCTGGCTTTGCTGGATGCATGCACAAATGCACAGGCAAACTCTTATCTTTCTTAACACATTACCACATTTATCTGTTGTCCGTATAGCAAGATGGCTGGTTGGGACTGGCTTTTTTACAGCTCAGAGAACATTCTGACAGTTTCCCTGCTAGCCTTATATTTAGATTAAAGTAGTGGATGGAGAAAAAAAGAGAGGACAAAAGCAACAGCTCAAAATGGCTTCACCTACTGTCTTCTCCCTCCTTCCTGCACCTTCTTGTACAAAAATTCTAGAATGTTCCTTTTTGTTACTAGACCACCACTGGCAGGGATGCCGCAGCAGATGTGGAATCAAACATCATGCGTCTATGTGGCTCCTGGTTTAAAGATGGATGGTGACGTTTGCTGACAGCTTTCACAGAAAGATTCACTGCTGCAGACTCCACGAGAGGCTGTCAATTGCATGATTTCGTTTGAGCTTTGTTCCAGCTTTCTCAAGCAATGTGACATATGGAAAAGGCTGCAATGGAGCAAAAAGAGCTTATTAATAATAATTTATTTATTCATTCATTCATTTACTTATTTTAATTATCTCTTATTCATTACATTTCAGCGTGCAGCTCAAGTGCAGTCGTCTAACCTTAGGTGCTTTTTATGCTACATGAAATATACTGTCATTCTGTTGTAACGATTTTATTTGCTACCTCATCTAAAAATATTCCTCCATGTCAAGTAGTCAAGTACTGCAAGTGTAATAAATGAAAGGCCAAAAGCGCATAACTGTAGCCTGATTATGCCACGGATTCTTTCGGAAATAAACTTTTCTAATGAAACCAGGTCTTCACTGGTTTGGATAAGGCCCTATTACTTGAATTCCATAAAAATGTAATGCTTCTTGAGCACCAAAAAATGAAATCTGGCAATAAAAACCTGAAATGGACACAAGTCTTTAGACAATTACAATATGTATTATTCAGTAGCTACATTTGCCGTGTCATGCTGATGGCAGGGACAGCACACAGCTAATTTGCTCCACAAGACAAATCATTCAACACTTAATACAACATATTAACAGAAAACATGATTAAGCAAAGATGAAAGGCTCTGACACTTAGACATGGGCCAAGCCAGAACTTATGCTGCTGCTTGCTACCAGCACCCTTAAATAGGCTGCACTTTCACCAATTAACTGACTAGACCTGGCAGGGTAGACAGGGACAGAGCAAGCAGGCCAAGCCTACCCTGTTACACAAGCTAATGTCTGATCTCATGCTTTGGTAGAAGAGTTCCTAGATTTTTATGCCAGAATGAAAGTTCCATGTAATAGGTTTTCCTTAGTGCACTTCACAGAACTACAGAAGAGTCTTACATTTTTATGAGTAAGTTTAAGCTTTTTAAACATTTGACTTCTGAGTGAGATGCTAATGGACTAATCTACTTCAATGCTCTACGCTAGACTGGAGTTAAATGTACTACTGTCAGACTGGGAGAAAAGCAGAATAAACTGGAAAAAGGTAAAACTCAACAACGAAAGAAATTGTGTGTGCATTATCTAACTTTACTGAAAAAAGAGCAGGTAAGAATGGAGCAATAAAAATTTCAAGGGATAAATCAGACACCCAGACTAATTGCAACAGGCATTGTGCTTCTTACACCCCACCTATAGATTAGGCCATTTAGATTTTTGATGAATCAGTGAGCAGCCCTACCAATAGATAGGCTACACTTTGAAAAACAGTAATCTAGGCACCACTCAAACAACTTTCACATCGTTTTGGTTATTCCAGCATACTTACGTAGTAAGCACTCTATAATTTATCCCTTAATACAATTTGCAATGTTGTTACCTACAGTACCGGTCATGAGTCCCAGTCTAAAGCGTTACTAAAATGAATGCAAAAAAGATCTAATTATGTCTCATTCATTAATAGGTTGTTGTGCTGAGCATTATGAAGTGTTGAGCATCAGCAGGAACATTATTATATGTAGGTGAAGAAGAATATAAAGACAGTTTTCTGAAGATAAAGTCAAACAACTAAGAGAATCAGAGAGACAGAGGCAATGACATTTCTTGACTCTTACTAAAGGCCAATTTGTGCTGGTACTGTATGGGGGCTGGGGGTTGACGATGGCTAGGGTCTGTTTGAGGAAAATGGATGTTGCCTGGGAGACCAACTTGTGGCAAGAACATTGAGGAAGTGACTCTGTGTGTGTGTGTGTGTGTGTGTGTAAATTTGTATTTGTGTGTGTATGCCTACTGTCCCTGAAAGACAACAGACTGGATCTGACGAGAAACGTCAGATTGCTCTTCACAAGGGTTTTAGTAACACAGCATTCTCATGGGATGTGCCACCCTTTTTTTCTTCTCCTTTTTCCTCCCATGCTGTTTGTCTCTCACCCTTTTGATACTGAAAGCTCAAGACAAGCGCTTGGAGGTTTGACATGTCTCTGTTCACTAAACAGGACTGGCAATCAGAGGAATTGTAGTGAACAGCAAGAAAGCACGAGCATAGCAGAGGTTAATATAACTGTGCAAGGAGTGCAGAGGAAAGAGGAGAGAGCCTGGTAAACAAGCCTAAGCTTCCATGAGACATGAGGCTTGTTCTGTAGTTCTGCTCACTAACACTGAAATCATCACCAGTGGCAAATCTCACCTTAGACTTTAAATGTTCTCATGCAAATGTACAGTCTACTACCTTGCATATTCAGTGAGGAATAAGTGTTTAGAAGTAATCAGTTACAGTATGAAAGTAACTTGTAATAAGGTGTATTACTTTAATTAAATTATTTACCATTTTAATTACTTAAATTCATTTAAACATGAATATTAATGTGCACAATGGGCTGTTCTCCTTCCTTCTGTAATAAGTAAAATATTATGGTATAACGGTTATGGTATAACATTGGGCGATGCAGCCTTGGCACTAAAATGTTCACCCATTATTTTAGAGAGGCAAAGTTTTATATAGACTACTTTTTAAGTTATTTTATGATCTGAAGAAGAGTAATTGACATAATTAGCTGTAGTGAACAGGCACACACATAAACCCCACCTGAATATAGAGAGCAGCTTATTCAGTGATGTTTATCAAGTGCTGTTGAATGACAGTCAGTTTGACGTCTGACACTCCAGCTGTGTTTTCAAATGGATTTTATTTTGTCTTCATTTATGCTGTAAGTAACTGACAGGTTTCAAAATTTCAAAATGGTTTACAGTTCAGAACATTTACTCAAAATGTAGAAAAGTAACCCCCCCTCCTTAGATAACAAATTTTAAAATAGACTACAAATTTAACTGCATTTTTTTACAACCAAAACTTTATGCAATATGTTACAATAAACAATAAACAAGTCCTTGAGTCCTTAAACTTGTATTTGCAACAAGTTACATTTAACTTATAGCCTATTGTAAGCCTACGTGTACAGTAGAATTGTTTATGGTTGGAAGACAGAGGTTGCTCGTTTGTCCTATTAAATTCAATCCTAACAGTGGTAATTGTGTCTTTTGAGTGGACATAAGTCTAAAGCCAGTCTGACACTGATATTTCAAAGAAGGAAAGAAGTATTTAATAACATGATGGAACTGCAATATCCCCTGTTGTGATTAGGTAAATTAGTATACTAGAAACATTACAATTTGTTTTGATGATAAATCAGAGACAAAATACAATCTTGGGTCTTAATGTTCTCTTGACCTCCAGTATGTTTTCAATTTAGCAAGTGCATCTGGGTGTGTGGTGCTTTTGCAGGAGGGCACTTAGTGTGCAATGGAGCTCTTCACACCGCGGTTACATTCTTTCAGCAAGGGCCACATGTTCAGGACAAGTCTTGGCAGACTGATCACGGTCATTCCACACTGCAATTATTATTATTGCCTACATGGTGGGCTATAATTGCCCATCCTGTCAGTTAATCTTCAAATTTCTTCACGTGTCTAATAACCATCATATTATAGCCTAGTATCTAATCATATAACATAGCACCACTATCACCTAATATTGGATATTTGCTTAAGCAGGTTGTGAGGTTTTTCTTAATCGTTCACCTGGCAACCCTGGATAAATGCTGCAGCAATGAAGGCGGGAGTACAGGCAGTAAGGAGAGCTCGCGGACAAGTGAGCAAGCGAACAGGCAAACGTTCAGTAGTCTGAGGTATCAACAGTCACATAAGCAGGAGGAGCAAGAGAGGGAGAGTTCTCAAGAGTCGAGGCTTCTCACTCAGCGCACTGGTATCTCAACTCGCCATACTTTCGGAGAGGTTTCCATCAATCTGTCTCAACCTTCTGAAAAACAAAAATGATTCTAAAACTCGTCCTCTTCGGTTTGCTGGTCTGCGGCAACCAAGGTAAGGAAAAGTACTCACCTTGGGCTCTCAGATAAATAAGTTAAGATTTTATGAAGATCTATTTCTCGTTTTTGAGTAACTTCTGTAATGGGGAGAAAGAATTTGACACAGGATGAAATGGTCAAAATGAGAAGAGTGTGGCCAGTAGTGTTTTGCAGTTTATGCACGTCATTTTGCAAAGAAATGCAGTTTCGCTAACGGCACATCTCAGTTGGCATGTGTGTAGGCTATAGTGAGGTGATCCGAAGCTTTTACAAACAGTGCCGTGGCATGGTCATGAGATAAGACATTCTTTGGTATAGTATTGCTATAGCTAATTTCTTGGTTGTAAGAAAAAACGTGGACATTCTGAGTCCTGTCTATTTCAGGGATAGTTTAAAACACAGAATTTCATTTGGGAATTAAACTAAATCTATAGCCTATAAGCAATTCCTGCTTCTACTAAGCAATGCCAAACAACCTATTTCTGCATGTGAATGTTCTTACAGGCAAAGCTTTTTGCCCACAGTGAATTATCCACGTTGCTTTAGTTATGGTGTTAAGCAAATGGCGATTAAATTAAATAACATTTTAGGCTATTAGAAATCAGACTGAATCAAATCAAGCAGTGAAAGCATTACCGTGAGAGCCACTGGCAATGGCATACGCATCTGTAAAGATGCATAGTGTATGAGTTAGTATAAGTGAGAATGCAGGAAAACTTCAACTGAATCTCTGTATCGTAAGATTGCCCTTGTTGAACAACGCATGTGATGCTTGACATGTACTTTATTTGGTGCAAATTACCCCGCGTTCATCCTCACGATCCGCATTCAGCATGACTTGGAGGCGGTTTTCAACTTTACAGGCTGAATATGGCGAGTAGAATGCATTTCGGAATCCTGGTTTAGGAGTCACGATAGATCGTTTTCCGTCAATTTTATTTTTTCCTGCTGACGGCAGGCGGAGATAGAGAGCTGTACTGCTGTCGGAGCAGAGCCCTAAACGCGTGGCTGAAATATATTGTCTCAGAATTCTGAATACTTTCTGGTCTATGATCCAACGACACCACCAACGTAGGCGGTAATGGGGCAGGAGGCCTAGGCTAGTGTTGTTAGTGATTGAAGTCTACTAGGTTCATTTCGTTATAACATGAAAGCCAGATGGGTCTGTCTTCTATCTTATTAACCTTTTTCATTCTGTCTTATTTATTTAAGGCAAACATTCTATTGTGCATTACTTAATTAACGGGACAGTAGCAGGTTTAATGCAGTAGTGTGTGAATCATGAAATGTTACTCTAAAGAGTGTTAAGCTTTTTTTTAAAGGTAAACAGCAGAAATTATAATGGTGATTATATCAAGACAAGATTTTCTCTCTTGCTTACTTTTTCTGTGTGTGTTTCTGTGTGTGTGTGTGTGTGTGTGTGTGTGTGTGTGTGTGTACATGGAGGGGGGTGGGGGGGCATGCATGTGTATTCTGTGCTCTTTGTTTTACGTGAGGAGCAAGAGACAGCTAGACTGAACTGAATCATCATCATTAGTTTCTTGACATACTTTTACATACTTGACATACAAGTATAGACATTTATAAGGGTGTTCCCGCATTTGCACAAATATTTTTTGTGTGGAGAGATGTTCTCTGAAATGATTTGAAACAAAGTAATAATGGATAAAACTAAACTGGTGAGAAAAACACATTGCTTACATGCCTTTTGGTAGTATGTGAGAAAAAAACAGGTGAGGCAAATATGTGAGGAATAGCTGTAAAAACCTGCCAGAAGGAAAACAGAAAGGTGAATAGATTTACCTAGCATATCAATATGTTTGGGAAATCACAAATTACAAATTACCCTGGTAATTATGGGAAATACACAGCCCTGGAGACAATTTGTTGCTATTGTGTTTCATCTGTGTCATGTTGATGTGAAAAATAATGAATCTCCACATGAAGCCTGCTGGTCAGAACATGACAAAGGCAGCAATCATTTTTCCTTGAGTGTGCTTCACATGCAAATAGAACAGGTTGGACTAATATACTGTATGTACTAGGGGTGGGCGAAATAGACTAAAATTTATATTGCGATATATTTTGAACCATAGACGGTAGATGATATATATCACGGTATATTTTGGTATGTAACTTACAGCATAACAGTTTCTTAATGGTTACCAGAGCATAAAGTCAATATGTACAACAGTTGTTTAGTCATCGTTCGGAGGTGTTTATATTGGACTCTCACACAGAAGTAAACTGGTAAGCTGCATTTGTGTCAGGCAGTAGCTGTTCAATAGGCTCTTACAGTTTCGTTGTAAGAATCAAAAGGTACTATCAATAAGGTGAAGCTACAGGTCAACATTTTTTCACATGGTTGTGGAGACGCAATGAGCCTATCACGGTATGGCGATATGACCCAAAATCTCTATCATTGGCCAAATTCATATTGCATATGGTATATACCGTCTATATTGCCCACCCCTAGTATGTACACACACACATGCAAGCATTCAGACATGTGCATGCACACAGACACACACACACACACACACACACACACACACACAATCACACAGACAATCTGTATATGCTATTTATTGAACAGAAAAACAACACTACAACTGCTGTCACTTAACTTTAGGCTACTGACATAGGAAAACAACTACACACATATAGCTAAAATGCAGGTCCGTGTGATTCTGTCTTACTGTATGGTTAATGGTTCCAAATAGACTTCTTGGTATGAGTAAATTTGGTTCTCCTGGAGGATTCATGGATCTAAATGAGAACACACACACACACACACACACACAGTAGGCACATTAAGAATAGTCTATTGGACACATATATGAAAATGTCAGGGAGGTCATTAAACTGGTGCCCCACCTCAATTGCTGAACATACGCACACACACACACACACACACACGTACACGTACACACTCCCCATAGCAGTGGCATGGCCTTCACTGGGCCTCTTTATTAGTGAGAGGAAACGTGGGAATTGTAGCCCCTCCACTCATCATAACCAGTGTCCAGTAGACACTAATGAGAAGCAACAGTCTCTCCATCGATTTGCCTCCAAGTTATAGAGAGTGAGAGGGAAGTGGAGAGGGAAGGAGAGAGCACATAGTCAAGGCCTTTATGAGGAGAGACAGAGGGAATGGAGGAGAAGCAATTGCACACATTTCTTGCAATATTATCCATCAAGTGTCACTGCTAATCAAGTGGTGTGTTCTGACCAGCTGTGGGATCAACGTTTATGGGCAGAAATGCTGCAAATGCGAATATAGTCAAATTCAACAGGTTCAATTTTAATTGCATTACACCTTATTTACATCAAGTTAATCCCCTACTCTCAAGCGAATCAAATGGTGTGACTCTGCAGGTGTTTCCAATAAGGATTTCTTGTTTGCATAACGTAACCCTTCTGTTGTGTTCCGGTCAAATTTGACCAAAATCTCGTTTTTCCTCGTTAAAAATGTGCTTAATTGGATGGTCATAGGGCTCCATGAATTTGTTCATCCAGGCTATCTGAAAACATGACACAAATGAACAAGTTACGCATTAACAAGTTGGATGGAAAACACAATATGATACTGATGTTGTGATGGTCATAGCACATAGCAGCTTTTTCTTCCACTCCTGACTGACTAGTTAAGACATTTGAAGCAAAGAGACAATTACTGGTTAAGTTTTACATGCCTGATCTGTAAGGTTTTTAGGCTATGCCTATTGTTGATATCTTTTTGAGAAGTACAGCTGATTGCCTCTGATTGGCTTTTTTTTTTCTAAATTACAGTGTACCTCTAATCAAATATGCAAATCATGATAGAGTTTCAAAATCCTGCTTATATTCATGAAACCTCTAGGGCTAATTAATAACTGCCATTTTTTTACAGTTTTTTTAAAAAGTTATTTCAGGGTCCCTGCGGGGTAGTAAAAGGTAGTAAAAAAAAGAAATTAAAATTAAGGGCCTTGAAAGGTAGTAAAAGGAAGTAAATGTAATTTGACTTGGTAGGAAAAAAAATGTCACCTCAATATAAGAGTTCCTATTGTTTGCGTAATATTTGTACTTAGATAAATAAATTGATAATATAATCAAAAACAAAGTAGCCTATACGATGCTTACAGGACCTCAACCGCGTGGGAGGGTTCAATGGTTGCCTTTTGCGCAATTACGAGATTTACATGAGAGCTAAGCAAAGCAAAGTATCTTTGGTAACATTGGTTGTAACACTTGTTAGTAGTCGAAATGGGGAGAAGGATTTTGCTTAGTCTGCAAGAAGACCATCGATATGACCTTTAATGGCATTACAGCTAAGCACCATTCATTCACTTCGAACGAGGGTATTGAAGCAGTGTTCGCAAACATGTTTCCAAACTTGCATGGATTAAAGTTTTCCGAGGATTATGAAAAACAGGAACAGAGTTGATGGTTTTGTCTGATAATTTCTTGTGGTTTTAATAAATGTAGTTTAGAAACAATGATGAACAATGTAATATAAAATGTCTCGAACATTGGCATGTTCAAATTCGGCCATGACAGACATCAAACGCAATATACTATTTCACCATATAGTGGCGCTTGACTAGGGGTGGGCGATATAGTCTAAAATTTATATTGCGATATATTTTGAACCATAGACGGTAGATGATATATATCACGGTATACTTTGGTATGTAACTTACAGCATAACAGTTTCTTAATGGTTACCATAGCATAAAGTCAATATGTACAACAGTTGTTTAGTCATCGTTCGGAGGTGTTTATATTGGACTCTCAAATTCACACAGAAGTAAACTGGTAAGCTGCATTTGTGTCAGGCAGTAGCTGTTCAATTTATATTGTCAATATAAATATCAATAAGGTGAAGCTACAGGTCAACATTTTTTCACATGGTTGTGGAGACGCAATGAGCCCATCACGGTATGCCGATATGACCCAAAATCTCTATCATTGGCCAAATGCATATTGCATACGGTATATATCGTCTATATTGCCCACCCCTACGCTTGACCTTAATACAGCCCTCAAAGGTGTGTAACAGTAAAAAGACTGAAGTCAGGAGGAGAATACACGCAAGGAACCTTTTCATTATATACGCCCCGATTTAAGCTTTGCCCCGTCTAGAACGCGCAACTGGGCTTTTGGCGCGCAAGTGATTTGGGCCTATAGCAGAATGCACGCAGGCTGAAAAGCAGCTACGCGCTTTTTTTACTTAAGCACCCTGGAGAATTCCGGCCTTACATGCGTCTTGCAATGCTGACATGCTACAGCACTAAATCAGCTAGCACAGCTCATATCATAGGCGTAAAAAAATGTCTGCTTTACTTTAGGGCTTATTCAGTAGGATGCACAAGTATAGGGCCCTGTTAAGACCTTACAAAGAATCTTGAAGCCCTTAGAGAACAATTTGGAATACCATGTACGGTAAATGTAAGGAAGGAAAGAAGTCTTTATACATGGGTTCCATATCAAACATGAGCAGGTAACATTGATAATATTCACTGACTGCACCAAACGTTGCCCATAGCAACACAAACAAAATGGGCTGTTCCTTTCCTTTGATGATTTTCCATCAGCTTGACTGTGCCTGTAAGATTCAGCTCTTGAAAGCCAAAAGGCAATGGCAGCTCTTGAACTTAGAAGAAAAAAAAGCCCTTCAGCCAGGATGGCAGCGTGGGATTTGTTTCTGTCCTTGCTCCACATCCGTCTCTGATGTCTGATGTCTGTTTGATGCCTGAAGTTGCCAAACCCTACGACTTGTATCGACGGGTGTGTCAGCTGGTCTAGGAATAAGTCTGACTGTTGTGGGCTCTGAGATGAGGCTGTAATGCTTTGATTAAGGATGAGCATTTTTGATCATTTTTAATTTTGAGTAGTCCACAGGTTTGAGAAACGAGTACTGGATTAATCGTGGGTGGAGTTTAACCAAGGGGCGAGGCGTTTGCATCACAATATACAGAAAACGTTTAAAAAAAATAAAAGCATGAGGTGAAGCTAAAGCGCTTTTTCTACATGACACATTGTATATAAAATTAATCACATAGCCTAGATACATAAATATGCATATGTTATATTAGAAATTGTATTTATCTACACAAAATAGCATGTCACAAAGTGCAAAAAATGCTTGATCGTCGCTGATGGTTTCGAGTAATCGCTCATGCACATCCCTAGATTTGATAGACCCTTTTTGTTTTGTCCACCTCTTGCTCTCTGAGGGCTGATTGTGGTGCAGTTGTGGTGCGTGTGCATACGTTTGTCTGTGTGTGTACATATGACCAGCAATATTTTAACCATGAACTAATCATGAAAAAAGGACGACCAGGAGGAGGTGAGGCCTCTCAAGTTAGTAAGCCTGCCAGTCAGATAAGCATCTGTAGGATAATTTGTCCTCGGCTGCTCCACTTACTTGCCAGCATCACACTTTTTGGACATAATCAGTGTTGCCATGTTTAGGCCACACCAATAAAATTAGTTGGTTCTCGAATTTTTTCAGGAAAAATATGGAGCGAGCGACCGAAATTTTTTTTAAAAAATGTTCTGAAGGTAAATTAGCCCATTCACAGTTTATGTTCATTAAAGACATTTACTCATGTGTTAAGGAAAAACTAAATGTGGCCTAATTTATAAACTTGACTTTGACACCTCACAGCACACTTTTTGTCATGCAGGTTTTAGGCAATGTACAAATTCATAATTCTGTCAATCTGTGTTATGTAAAGATTTGACGGTTTGTCATTTATTTAAGAGTTTGAGAATCTAAGCACCAAGCAAGCTGGCTGTGGAATTGAGGTATGACATATAATGTAGACTACGTCTAGGCTGCTGTAGCCTACGTTCAAACTCATTTTGTCACAGTTCATCACAGGGCATTAGAACGTCAAAATCGCATTGATTCAGCAGCAATAAGATAGTGACTAAAACTTCGTGATCAGCGTAACAGAGATGAATATTCATCAACGTGCAGTCACGTGAATCTAGAAAAGAGACAAATTTTTTTGCATGAAAAAGAGAAGCGTGTGTGTACGTGCGCGCGCGAGGATGTGAGTGTGAAGGCACATGCTATTCATTTATTGATTGATTTTGATGGCGAAACACTTTGAATGTTTTTTTTTGCCTCTCAATCAATGAAATATCAAACTCACCTCCACAGAGTTGCACAAGCAGATTGCTCTCTGCACCGTGAGTACAACTGCACAAAATTCTCATCCTCTTTAATTTAAATGCACTTGTCAAATGTTTTTCTCTTCTGATCAAATATTCTAATAATTGCAAACACTGGCCTTTCAGGATCCACCGGCATTTTTCCTCATATCATGTCTTGTCTCTTGCGCTCTGAAGTGAAAGGCGTGATTTGATTGGTTTTCGACGTCACGTGAATGCAGCATGCTTTTTTCAGTATTATAGCTATCAGCCACGGTGTTTTTTATGTTCGTGTGAGTTCGAATTCAATTTTATTTTTATTTCATTTTGCATTTTTTTCAAGCGGCGAATCCGAGAACCAACTAATTTTATTGGTATGACCTTATTAGAGGTTGAAATATCTCACTTACTTACTCACATACTTGTACTTTTTTTTACTTAACATTACCTTATTGTTTAGAATTGTTTTTGTTGTGCATCTGCACTTTATTGTTGTCAACGTCTACGCATAGGACAAGTGTGAAACGTAATTTTGATTCCTTTGTATGTCAAGTACATTTGAAGAAATTGACAAATAAAACTGACTTTGACTTTGACTGTGACATACACTCTCACATACAGTAAATAACATATTCTCACTCACTCACACACATATACACACTTACTCACTCACATGCACACAACTCCTTTTTATCCCGCATAAAGTGCCTGAGGATGTATCATCTCAAACATTACTCATTATCACTATTCAAACTTGATGGTGGCACTGCAGTCGGCAATTTACCCTCAGACCTGTGTTGCCTGAAAATGACATTTGCAAAGTGAAGACTCAGTTTAAGCTGCCTAAAGTTTAAAATACTCAAAAACGATAAAAAAAAACCCTTTGGTATTTCTGTTAGTGAGACAAGGCTCCTGACTGAGACAAGGACCTGAGAAGAGTCAAATCACAGCCTCCATACACACACACACACACACACACACACACACACACACACACTGCCAATTCACAGCTACTATATGATAAGGCATGAGACGCCACTGGCATGCCCTCTGGCATTAGGCAGTATGGAGCTTCTATGAATGATTCCTTTTGTATCAAGAGAATATTGTGAGATTAGACACACAGATTCCTCCTCAGTAGTCTTGTCCCAGCTCAAATAGCACTTGTACATGAAGACCTATGGCGAGATAAATAAGTAAGGATGCAGATCAATCAAGAACAACAGAAAAGGGAGAAGAAGCGCCTAATGTAGCCCATGCATTTCTCTTTGTGTACAGGAGGAGGCAGAGAAAAAGGGCAGTGTCAAAGTTTGGTTTTTACGCCTTCAACCCAGGACACTGGATGTTGCATTCAAAATAAGGTTTACCTAATGACATTTATGCTTCTTTTTACTGAATTCTGAAACCCAGCAACATGGTGTGTGTGTGTGTGTTTGTGTATGTGTGTGTGAACCGTAGTGTGAACCGTAGTGGAAATATACAGACAAGGCTGTGTGCCTCTAACCAAAAGAGACATGGTCTGTGTATGCAAGGCTTAATGACATCTAATTTAGCACAGGCTATGAAGAAGGCGTAGGAGAAACAGCAGTGTGTGCCTTTTTTGAAGTGCCTGTGTTCAAGGCTGAAACTAGCGCTAGGCCTGCCTCTATTTTTATCAGACAGAGGCAATCCGCATTCAACTTATTAGAAGAAAAAAAAAATCAGCGTGTTCACAGAGAGAAAGCAGTGGCTGTTGGTATGGAATGAGTCTTATACCACCAGAAAAATATTAGGACTGCCATACATATTGTAAATCATATTATTCCAGCAAACATCTGTATTTGCACTTCTTTAGGTCAATTTTGTCATTTTTTATTTGTTTTCTTGGTACACCTGAACAGAGAGAGCATAATACCTTGAGGACCATTGTGTGGGGAAAAGCCGCTTCAGGGTAACATCTGAGTCAGACAGGATTGACCATTGCTTAATACTTTGACTGAAAAATAAATAAAGTGACTCAACTGTGTTGTAAAATGTGCTCATTTCCGTAATCTCTTTAACAGAGTCATTTAGTGCCAAATTGAGGTTATGGGCAGCGCAATGCACATATTTTACGAATGGCTCTATCTCCTTCATCCGAGCCTGGACGCCTGTATAGACGCCGCTCATATTAGCCACGCCGTCGTATCCTTGTCCTCAACACTTTGTCAGGTCAAATACATTGCTGTCAACGTTGTGAAGGATTTTATTTTTCAGTTCTAAAGCTGACATGTCCAGTGTTTCTTCAAACCCCAAAAAGGCTTCCTTAATCAAAATATCTGTGGCGACATTGTTGTCATCTCTCTCGATATCACATATCTATATACCTGACTCAACTGATCTCTTTTCGATATGTCCTGTGTGGTAGCCATAATTACAGAAAAAAACGGCGTATTTTGTATTTCTTCTTGGATGATTGTCTGCACTCGTTTGGCCGCTAATTGAATTATCTCATTTTGGATAGTACAGTAGATAGTAGAGTGTTGTGGTCACTCAACTAGTTCTCTCAACACTGGGTCATAATGTGCCAACAGTTCTATTATACTAAGAAAATTCCCACAATTGGAATCTCCGTATATCTCCCTATGCCCCCTGAAAGGCTGAAAGGTTACAAGTGGGCAGAGTGATGGTCACATTATCAATGCATTTCAGCACTTGCCTCCAATAACTGGCAACATTTCTCGTTTCCCTCTCCATATCTTGAGCAATTCTCCCATTTTTCTTCCATTGATCATATATCACACATGCTTCAATGTGAAACTTGCATTGAGCATGTGACCCTATTCTGTCGCTCAAATGTTGCCAGTCTCGCACACCCATGTATCACTGTAGAAAGGTGTACTCCTGTCTGCAGATAACCAGCAAGGTTCGCAATATGCTCGGTCCAAGGTGGGCGAATAACACAACCATGACTGTGAGAGTTTTATGCAGATGTCAGTAGACATGACACTCGTAGCAGTAGCCATACTGGACACATTATTTTCCAAACCTTGAGGCTGGATGGAGATCTCTGGTTGGGTTGATGCTGATGATGTGGGTTCAGTGGAGCTGGAGCTGGAGCAAGAGGGAGTTGAGATGGCGGAGGTGGTAGCATTAGCATCCAAGGCTGAAACTGAACTTGACGACAGCTTTTAAAAATAGGTCTAATTAAGCTAATTTCGAATTCCTTGCATCCAACTCTTTCTTCTGCTTATGCTTTTGAGCTCCACTTTTGGGCTTCTTGTACATTTGTTTTGCTCACTTTCCACAACTTTAGTAGGCCGTTACCGGAGTAAATTAACATGTAGAAGATCAGTGTAGAAGATCAGAAATGTGTGTGTAGAAGATCAGAAATGACGTAAAAATGTTATGATTGGACAGACATATTTCCCAGCAGGCCATGTTACAACAGCTTGTTAGTTGACGATAAAATAATAATGTTATTAGTTGTTATTAATTAATTTTGATTCTAACATTGAAATGTCATTAGTAAAATCAAATTGACAAGAAAAGTAGGAAAAAATTGGAGAAATGGGTGTCACCATGACCATGTTGTAGGAGATAGTGAGGCACATAAATAGCACTGTGTTCACTTCTGAACGTAGATTTAGCAACTGAATATGCATAGTTAATTTCAACGGTAGGTTGCGGGTATTAGAGGAAGGGCGATTTATGTAGGGGCCCCCCAAACAAGGGAGGGCCCCGGTACAGTGTTAGTGTGAATCCAAAATGCAGTCAAACAATGAAATAAATCCCACCAGCAGCGGTACAATGTGCATTTTCTATTCTATAATTCTGAAATCACGGCATGACACAATTCAGCTGTTGGAAAATAGTCATTGGATTTACAGTTGCATTTGTATTACAAAAAAATTCACAGCGCTGGCTTATTGTAGTCCTCCCAGGATGATTGTGAGTGTTTATTAGTGGCCATGATGCATGTTGCGAACCCTAACAGGGTCCATAAATAAGCGTGTAATAACATATGGAGCGTGTATTTATAGAAAAACAATGGCCATACCAGCAGTGTCCCCTAGGACAAAGTCATAATCATAAACAAAGCAGACTTATGATGGCAAGACCTGGACCCGAGTGCCAACCATAGCATTTACTATTTGGGCTTAGGGGGAGGCAGCTTGCCCATCCCACAGGGGATGCTCATTCCGTAAAATTAATCGACCGTTACCATAACCTGACGGGGACTCTAATTTCTGGTGTGCCACGCTGCATAAGTCGCTGAAGTGCCCATCTGCATCCCAAATGGACCCTGTTGCCCTCAGAAGCCCTCAGGGAGACTGGATTATTTTTTGTTCTTTCTTCCCCTCTGGACATCTCAGATCCTGCATTTCATGACCTGGACCCTGTTTGCACACCTTGAGCGTGTTCCAGGTTGGCAGATTCAATGGGCATTTTGAAAGGAGAAGTTTGGTGTAAATCAATCCATAGCCCTGTTGTTCTAGATTGTTAGTACTGTCACTAGGAAAGAGAACTAGGAAAGAGAACAAAACATTTTAGAACACAATGAAGTGTCAACTTAATTTTAGTTTTATTTCACCATGCCCCAATAAATATTAGTTATCAGCCTGTTATTTGGTCTATGTTTTCCGATTTTCTGGTTCTTTTTCCTAGAGACAGTATTCTGTGACCTTAAACAAAAGGGATATGGATTGATTTATATCACTTCATCAAGGTCCACAGCAATGTACTTCATCTGGTGAACCTCATCCTTAATTAACAAGCTTTTTTCCTTCCGTTAATGACCGTAACAAACAGACACACAGACCCAGAAACTCTTGGGACACATCTAGGTTCTCTCTACGAATGAATATTAGTTAACAGTTTCACAGGAGTGAGTGGACTTTGCAAGGTAACAGAATCTAGGAGGTACACATGTACTTACACATGCCTTAGATCAATTACAGTGGTCTCTGTGCCTCATACAAAACTAAAAATTCAGACATTCTTCTACACCTGTGGAGGACCAGACCTCCAAAATACTGCCACTTTTTTCTGTCACTCTCTTTTGTTCTCTTCATGTTGCTTTTTTATTGTCATTGTGTCATAAATATCTCCCCCCTCACTGCTTTGGTTTTGCTGTTTATCTAATCCTCCTTCTCTAATTCTCATACCTGATTGATTAAAGCCCCTCAAACTGAAGAGCTGAAGATCACACCCCCTTATGTAATGGCGTGATTGTGTTCCGCAATCCCGGGCATTAGTTCCTCATCCTGTTCTCATCAAAAGCATCAGTTTTCTCAAATGGCCGTGATTAGTTGCTATTAGCATCGCTTTCTCATTATGGAAGGCCTAGCAAGCTTTTGCAACCGACTCACAGGGATCAGGGGAGCAAGTGCGGTACAGACGACAAACAGTATGTGGTAAACAAAGGTTTTATTAATGTCAGCTGGAAAAAAAAACAGCGCAAAGGATTAGTGTGGCATATTCTGCTAATTCTCATCTTCTCTCACCGCAGCATGTAGCCACATAAATAGAGAATGAGTCTGGGCATTGTCCGAAATAAAGCCCATAGGGACAGTATTTTGTTTAGGACTTTGACCCATTCTGAGTCCCTCTGTGTCTGTCTGCCTGGTCCCTTTCAGTAATGCCAGGACTTGAGAGAGCAGTGTGCAGCGTTGTGTCTCTTTGCTGTTAATAAGTGTTGGTGATGACCCCTTATTGCCCTCTGAGCAATATGCTTCTGACTTATGTAAGCTTATAGGCCAGTGATCAGAGGGGAATGCTTCATAGCTTGATTTCAAAGACCATGAGTGTTGACATAAGAACCAATTTTGCCCTTGTAAAGTGGAGTTCATAGAGGGAAATTTACCAGCATTCAAGAATTTTTGCTTGATGGAATTGAGAGAGTTGATAGGTTGATTTCCTGTGCACTGATTAGTAGAGCATACTATAAACGGCCAAGGTCATGATGTTTCAAACCTATTGATTATACATCTGGTGTTGCTACTGTTACATTATATGGCTTTAGATTAAAAGTGCCTGATAATTGACTAGAATTACTTTGTGTTTGCGAGAGACAATCATTTTTAACTGACTGTGACTAACATCCCAAACTGATGTAGCAAATTAACTTTGACTCCTGCAGGGCAATTCTTCTACTCTGAGCCAAAACAGAAATTGTCCTCAGCTTCTGTTTTACTATAAGACATATAGCTTATGGATTTAAAACAGATGTTATCCTGCTGTAAAAGAGGCCAGGAATAGACAGGCCTGTCTTTGCCTCATTAGAAAGGTGTAATGATTTAAAACGTTACGGATACTAACGTATCCT
>JAGFZM010002066.1:236034-254821 GCA_017657215.1 Limnothrissa miodon | reverse complement strand
AACACATACCACATAGGCCTATCCCCTACCCCAAGGGAAGCACACACATACATACATACATACACACAAACACACAAACACACATTGACACAGACAGTTTTCCAATATTCACAATCACACACACACACACACACACACACACACACACACACACACACACACACACACACATTGACATAGACATAGAAAGACACACATTAAAACACACATGCCATCACAAAAGACACTTACACAAGCACACAGATCACACACAGACACACACAGACACATACACTCAACCATCAGGCCATAACTCAAGGAGGCAGTATTGATTGCTTTAATGGAGGGCGTTATAATGTAATCCCACCTGTCCTTTCTGTTTGTGTCCTGTGGCAGCCAAGCACAAAGTAAGGGCTGTGGGGAAGACACTGAGGTGACTTGACACCAGGGATGACTGTAATAGCTTCAGCCAAAGTCTTGTTAGATTAACATTTATGGATGTTCTGTTATACTTCTTGGGCTTTCTTACACTGTCTTACGCTCTTTCTGCCCCCCCACCCACACTAGGTCTTTGCTTTGGTGAATGTAGGTCACATAGGTTTTTTTTTTTCCAAAACATGGCTAATGGTGCATTCACAGGCATGTCGGATGTCGGAGGATTCTACAGAACTCTATTGTTACGGTAGGCGACGTCACTTCTGATCGAACGTTTCATCTCAGACCTCCCACCTTGAAGTCTGAACTTTGGGAGAGCTCCCAAGAACGTTATTGCATTATTGCATCATTATTGCGGCCATGACAGTTGTGTTGTCAGGAGTGTAGCTGGGGTAGCCTACCTAGCTGCTATGTGCTTTATCAACATAATGTAAATGAAACCTAGAGAAAAAGCTTTAGAGATAACAATACAAGTATCAGGTAGTATAGACCTCATCGTAGCTCTCTGTACTTACTCTTCAAGGATGTGTGCTGCCTAGTGTTGTAAGACAAGCCTCATGTAATTGTATTACATCTAAATTGCTGCTATCAAGGAGGCAGACATGTTTTTGTTGTTGTCAAGTGAACGCCGTTTCATAGGAAGTTGGGACATAACTAAACGGTTATAAAGCAAATCCTCCGACATCCTACATGCCCGTGAATGCACTATAATCATCATCACTTCCCAAATATTTGCTCCTGGTTTAGACTGGTGAAGAGTGTGACTGTGTGCTTTAGCTCGACCTTCTTTGGTTTAGATATGATGATGGGTGCTGGCCATGAGGGAATGAAATAGCTGTTTGTGTAGGTAAATAATTGTGTTTCTTTGTTACAGACTCTTGATAGAGATTATAAATCCATATATTTCTCAATTGTGGTTGCTGTCCATGGTCCTGATATTTGTTATGAATCAAGCACTCCATTACTTCAGGGTCCAGCTGCACTTGATGCTGTCCTTGGTACTGAATTGTTTATTCAAAAAACTGACTACTGTTTTTTGTATACTTACCCTCCTCTTATTCTCAATGGTAACAGTGTGTGTGTGTGTGTGTGTGTGTGTGTGTGTGTGTGTGTGTGTGAAGGTGTGTGAAATAGAGTTCACACCTTTTTTTATAAAATCTCCCTGGCTGTCACCTTAATTGAAGTCAGTTTCTTTTTCCCATTCAAATCAATTCAGCCCAGTTGCCTCCTGTCTGAACAAAACAGCTTTATTGTGTGTGTGTGTGTGTGTGTGTGTGTGTGTCTATATACAATATGTGTATAATTTTTTACTGCATGTGTTTCTTCCCCATTAAGAACAACAGGAGCTGGCAGAATGTGTCTCAACCTCAGCAATACCTCAGCACTGCGGCACCATCACAGGCACCCAGAAATGGGTTTTGCAAAACCACTGATGGTCGTTAATGTGAAACACCAGCACTATTAAGGGCCTTTTTTCAGCAAGAACGAGTCAAACTTTTCTCCAAAAGGAGAATTACTTCAGTAGCTGGGTTTTTAAGTTTGACCGTAGCTTACAGTGAGTCTCAATAAGTGTACCAGTCCCATTTTATCCAAATCACAACTTACTGAAAAACACTGAAAAGACTCCACATAACATGACACTGATTGTAACGCAGTACTACACATGAACTCAATCAACTCATTGAGATCGCAGAGCTTATCAAAAATTAGGGAAGAGTTCAGTTCTCTTAAACCGGGGTTAAGCAACATTCTGTTTTTCTCTCTCACGAGCTCCCTCTAAAGACCGCTGTATTGCATTGTATTGCACTGCATTCTATTGGAGGCGGACCGTGCTGCTGAACATTGCAAGTGCTGTATCTACCACTGTTGGCCACGGTGGCGCATTCTACACCTTTCGTTTGCCGTGTAATAACTCACTTTAGCATCCTAAACAGTATGAAACGGATTAATTAAATGAAAAATGTTGCATAGTGGGCCTTTAAACACATCATGTGTACACCACTGTTCCCAATGCTGTAGGGAATCTGATAATGCCATGAC
The DNA here is from genome assembly GCA_017657215.1 of Limnothrissa miodon. Taxonomy (NCBI): domain Eukaryota; kingdom Metazoa; phylum Chordata; class Actinopteri; order Clupeiformes; family Clupeidae; genus Limnothrissa; species Limnothrissa miodon. The sequence goes on along the minus strand of JAGFZM010002066.1, from coordinate 252,367 downwards.
GAAGTCATTGTGTATGTCTACAGCGTATGTGTGCACATGTGCTGTCAGCATGACTGTGCGTTTGGTCATGCGAGTAAAACGTCCGTAAATGTATCCCATTGGGGTGGCTCACCACTGAGACATAAACCAGTGTTCTTCATTAGACTGTGTGACCATCATGTAATCAGCCAGTGTCATCTAATGGAACCCCGCACAGCTTTTAGCCGCTCTCACCAATCGCAAGCACCCGCATCTTCAAGGAATGTCACGGCGAGGTAATCAGATTCCTCCGCTTGATGTCGGATTACGCCAGGGAGATTGGAGATTTTCTCTAGACGCCGCATGACACTCTGCGGTCATGATTAGATGGAGTTTAACCAGCGTAATCTGATCTGAATTTTAATCACAATCAGGCACCTTTCCAGAGAGCAGAAAAGGAGGGGTGGAGAGATTGGGAGGGGGGGAGATGAGGAGATTAGGTCTTTTATCCCGGTCTTTACACTTTCTCTGCCTCTTCGTCTAAGCCGCAGCAGGAGTAAGCCAGGAATTAATTATTGTTCTTTAAAATCTATGGCCCTCTGCACTGGAAGTGTAAACACAGGCCAACAGACAACGATTAATGCATCCTGAATGCTTGGCTGTGCCTCCCTGTGTTTCTTTTACTCTCTCTGATACGCGCACACACACACACACACACACACACACAATTGTTGCCTTTCATCACACTCAAATCCCTACAACCTGAAACACACGCACCACACACAATTTGACACCCCCTCCCACACACACACACATACACACACACACACACACACACACACACACACATATGCACACACATGTAGCACCTCAAACACCTTCAAGAAAATATCTGATACTTTGACTTAGCGCCTTCCATTCCCTTCTGGTGCCTACAGACCACTCTGTTCCCTGGCAGTTTGAAGAGTGAGGTGACAATCCTTTGCAATCTAGCCAGCCAACTGACAACAGATAGCCATTGTACAGAAAATAGTCAAAAAGCACAGAGCACTTACTGTAGTAAGTGGTGTTAGGAAAGTTAAAAGAGTTGTTAGAAGAAAAGATTCTTGTGGATAGACAGTGAGCTTGACTCTTTGGACAGAGTGGATAGTGACTCAGTGACTGTGAATAGAAGGCCTATAAAGGCGTCAGAGGGGGGGGGGGGGTGGTTTTGGCCCCAAAGTCAGGGGAGGGTACTTAAGAAGTCTGAAATTTTATAATTCCTTGGGTTCTAGCCTATCATAAAAACATATTAGAACTGTGATGTACTGTATGATGTGTTATTACTCCTAAATCATTAATACAAAATTTAATAGCAGTACATAAATTGGGCCTGTTACAACTGCTAAAATCTTGAATTTTCCTTTGCAGTCTCTAAGCTCTTTCACAACCAGAATTCTGGTATATGTGTACGTGTTCATTACTTTCTACAAAATTTGCCTGAGGTAATTATTTTAGAGATAACTTTTTTAAGATTTCTTCATGTGCATGATATGCCGGTCTCATACAGAAAGAGTATGTGCACATTTCTCTCTCTCTCTTTATCTCACGCACAGACACACACACAGCCAACACAATACGGTGGAAATGAGCTCAAAGATAGCACATGAGGCTCTTGGAGGGAAATACAATTGTGCAGCACTCAACTGTTTAAAGCCATGGAGACAAAACAAGCAGATCAGTTTTTCTCTCTAATGCCCCTGCAGCTAATCCCCTGATGTTATTGATGGCATCTCTGGCCTCTCAGAGTCAAACCAGGGACAGGCAGGCTGAGAAAAATGAGAGAGTGAGACCTACTTGCATTTAAGATCAAGATTTCAACTTAGACAAACTATGTTTAAGGTCAGAGAATTTCTTTTTTACTTATTATTTTAGTAATACAAGAAAATTTCTTTTTATTTTTTAATTTTTGTAATACAAGTATCCCTTTCTATACTGAATTAAATTTTTTGCCACAGCCACTTACATTTGTCAATTGGGCCAGTCACCCCTAGAGCAACTTAGAGTTGTGCCTTGCGGTGGCTGCCAGGATTCAAGCCTTCAAATTCAAATTCAAAGGCTACAAGCATGTATTCTAATCAGATTTCCTAAACAGAACGCCACCACTTCCCTGAATTTAGTTTTATATTGGTCATGCCAATAAAGCCGAATTTGACAGAGCGAGACAGAAAATGATGCAGCACAAACAGAGAGTGAGAGAGATTTGTTACTGTAGGTGATAGGAGAGGAACAGCATCTCCAAACTACGTTTTAGGAGAGTTACAGTATGTATGTTTGAGAGGGAGAGTGGTTGAGTGTAACTCTATAGCTCAGAGCTGTGTTATGACTTCCCCTCAGAGTTTCACTGACTCAAATAGAGGACGAGCTTTATCTCAATGCTTGCCCATCCTCCACACGCCCCATACTATCTCTTCTCTTTCAATAGACTCTCAATCTACTTCAGCAGCGGTTAATTCTGCAGGCACTGAGGAACTGTAACAAGGTGTGAATGTAAACAACCTCCACACTGCACACACACACACAGACACACACAAACATAACTTTTGTGATTCTGCGGTACAAATGAATAAAGTGCGAAGTAAACACACTTTCCCCTTATGAGCTTGCCATATTTTCTTTGAGAGCTAGTATATAGTGAAAAGACATGGCCAGGTATTCTGTAAAGGTCCAGACCAAAAGGGTAGGGTGACAAGCAACACAGTTCATAATAGTTCATGCATATGGTAGCAAAGAGGGGATGAGTTCTAATCTGCATAAAAAGTTGGGTTGTTGAAGTGCTTGTCTTAAGTACCTCACACTAAATAAGCCCATTTCACACCTAAAATAAACTTAATTTTCTCTGAAGTGGGGTGTCATACCACCACACTAACATACTAACATTTGCCTTAAATGGGAGAATAGTTTGATCATCATACCGTGTCTGATGTACATCCAATTCTCAGAGAAAAAGGCTAATACACACTTGGTAAAATTCTAGTGTTCTACCATAGACTTCAGTGTTACAGAGTGTCCCTGTCTACCATAGACAACTGTCTACTGCATAAAGGGCAATTAGTGAGCCCCCTACTTAGGAAGCAAACTACTGCATAACAGAAAGTGACAAGGCACAAAAGCCCAAGAGAGGTAAGAACAAATTAAGGTCTAGTCTAGTGCAACACTGGTATGATGCACAAGACACAACACAAGGAACTGAGACCATGGCACACGTCTTATCCTTTGAACCCAAAGGATAACAGTTTTTTTTTTTATCTTACTGAGGTTGCTTGATCCCTCTCTAACTCACAACACAATAAAATTCAAGAGAGCGATGATGTCTTGTTACAGTATACTTATTTTTGATGAAATGAAAAAGAAAAAAAAGGAAGTTGTAATCGACACAATTCAAGTTACGATCATGCTGCTAAAACTTTCTGTACATTGCAACTCAATATTGTTCAATTATTTGCCTCGAGGACACGGTGTTCCTTGTATTTGCCTGCATTTCAAAGATAACATTGTTTCTTTTCCTCTCAGTTCATGTGGACAATCTTGATTGTCAATAATAGATTTGTGGTCTCATTGAAGTACAGACACTCTTTTTTGTACAAAGGCAACTTTATGTTTATTCAAAGATGTCAACAGTTTATCAAATTGCTTATCATTATTTGCCTACGTGGCCTGACCTCTTTTGAAAGCACTTATGCTCTCACACAAATACATACATACACACACACACACACACACACACACTCACACACACACACACACTTTGAATTTGGCCCAGCACTGCCTAGCTTTAAGTACATGATACTTAGTTTTACCGCAGCATGCCCTGTTTGTTGTCCCATTAGTCTGCACATAAATAAAGTTGTGATTTGCACATAGCTGTTCAAAGTGACCCACTGCGTGAGATGCAGGAGTACCTATAGATCTGTATCGGGGCCTAGCTCCCTCTCCATCTGCGACTGCTTAGGGAATGAGACTCGTGATGCTGATTGAACATCCAGCCGACCTTGTCAGCTCCAAGGGCGGCCATTGAGAATCAGCGGAATTTAAACGGCTCATTCTCCTCTCCAGGGTGACTCCATCACCAGCACCACCACAACTGCTACAAAGCTACACACACATATGTGCATGTGTGCACTTACACACACAGACACACACACACACGGACACATATTGCTATCTTGGTTTTGTCCTCTCAAACACACGCATAAACACACACACACACACACACACTCACGCCTACAAATATTCACACAGAGAGACTCACATCTCCATGAGTGGTTCTATTTGCATACATGCTGTGGTGGAGTTCAAGGATGTAAATCAACACGCCCTGAGGTCTATAAATATTTATCCCTGCGGGGTGCCCCTGGGGTGCAGAGCCAACGACCCTGGAGCAGTGTTTAATGCTTTTAACACACTCAGAGGAAGCAACGTGTGAGCGAGGAGTGACTCGCTCTGATGCTGATCTAGTGCTTAATTGTCAATCATATGACCCACACACAGTTCATAGATCAGAACTAGTGTTGTAGTGTTTTTGTTTAGTGTTTGCCCTTGCGGGTGTGTGAGTGAATGTGTGTGTGTGTGTGTGTGTGTGCATGTTTGCGACTGTGTCTATCTTGGGTACAAAACCTCTCTTTTTCGAGGAACTGCATTTATTCCGCACACATACACAACATGACTTCACACCTACCAGGGAAAATAATCGAATTGTGTCATCCCTGGGCCGTGATTGACAGTTAAATCTCATTACTCAGGCTTATCAATAATAGCACTCAGTGAAACTGCGCTGTTAATTGATTTTCCCTCATTAATTGAACTGAGAGCGGAGACAATTTGCATACATACTTAGTTTGAAACAGTCACAGTACAGGGGCTTGTGAAGTGGATGTTGATAGAAACAGTTTGATTCGGTGGACAGAGATATCAGGCGACACATGCTGTTTTCTGAATTGGTATACTGCAGCACTGCTTCCTGCAGACAACTTTATGAAGACTGTTTAATTTTACTAAATAGTGTGCTCATTTAACAATACACAATGTTCCCTTTACAAAACGATTTAGTTAATGACTAGACAGTTTAGTGGAATGAGTGCACATTCTCTGCACAATCTCCATAGTCACAATCTTCTCTTCACAAAGTCTCCATTTTTCTCATATAACATGCATGACTGAACATAAATAGTAGAATTTAAGGCACATTCCATCTTATATGTGTATTTTTGAAGTGTGATGAATCCAAAAACAGCAGAGTGTGCAGCAGTACTTGCAATCAATAACAAGATGTGGCGAAAGTACTGTACATGCATTGCATTGCAGAGATCTATACAATTAGCGCGATAACGGTCTGGGGTCACCTGCTGTTGTAACCCCAGAGGTGGCAATAGTGAGTATACCAGGCCAAACCGACTTCCATAATAATGACCCAAAATATAGTTGTTATTGGTGAAAGTAGCCTACTTGAATCCAATCAAGGAATCAAAAAACAACAAACCTTTTTTTACCCCACCCACCAGAAAATCAGACGTGCCAATTTTCATTTACAGTACATCGGTAAGCACTGAGCAAATCATGCTGCTCAGCAAATCATTACTACTAAAGATGTAATGCTAGCTGGTACGTAGTCTAACAAGTTATTAGTTATTTGTCATTGAACACGTTTGAATGGTTCGCATAGATATGTGGTAGCATTAACTTAGATATCACTGAAATATTCAATAACTAAATCATATCTCTATCCAGAGATCCATTATATTGCTCCAATCCTACGCCTATATGAATTTTAAAGATTGATGTACTGTATGTGACTGCTTCATTCTATTTGGAGTGGACAGGCTATATTGTCTTAATGAATGCATAGGCATTTTTATTTCCTCTTCACTATATTGTTACCTTAAAGGCCCACTAAGCAACATTTTTCAGTTAATTAATCCGTTTCATACTGTTTAGGATGCTAACATGAGTCATTACACGGCGAACGAACGGTGTAGAATGTGCCACTGTGGCCTACAGCATACAGCCTAGATACAGCATTTGCAATGTTCAACAACAGCGGTCCGCCTCCAATAGAATGAAGTGCAATACAATGCAATACAGCAGTCTTTAGAGGGAGCTTGTGAGAGAAAAAAACAGAACGTTGCTTAGCCCTGCTTTAATTTTTTTTTTCTTTTACTGAATGTCTTCGCCTGTGAGGGACTCTTCTTTATTCTGCTTATTATTGAAATCATGTTACAGATTCATTCAAATCTTTAACTATGCTTAAAACAAATGTGTAGGTTCTGTCATTGTCGATGATTACTGCACTGATGTCTTAGTCAACATCTCTAAAACACAGCTGTTTGACCCCCTGACTCTAAAACTATGTGGTATGAAGATGTTGCAAACTTCTGTAGATATATACTGTAAAATATGTTTTACATTTGATAGTTCAGAAGTGAGTTGTTCAAAAGAAGACATACAGGACTTAGGACATTAAATTATTACTGTAGCCTTCTTCACTGCCCTCTAGGTTATACAAGGATTCCTTTTAACCTTGGATTACTTTATCTGTGGAAATAAAGAACTCCGTGAACCAAATGTACAAGGTCAGAAATGTCAGTGGAGACATTAGCTCTTTACTGTCAACCAAGATGTATGTCATTAAGAGATTGGGCTGAAAGGTCGGCTCTCGTGGAAACACACAAAGATTGCTGTGTGAAATGTCATGGTGGAGCTGGTGCTGTGTTGGTAATGGCCACAGGTCTTGGAGATGAAGGTTCAGGCTCTACAGGTGATTGTTGTTTGGCGGACAAATTGGTTGTGACTGGCCAGAACCCAAGACAGCATCAGGAGAGTGTATACAATTGCATGCTTGTGTGTGTGTGTGTCAGAAAGAGAAAGAAAGTGTGTTTGTGTGTGTGTGTGAGAGAGAGAGAGAGAGAGTGTCAGTATTTGTGTGAGTGTATGTGTTTGGTTTCTGTGTGTGTGTTTGTGTGTTTCTGCTTATTGGCCTGTCTGTCTGTTTCTGTGTGTTTGTGTGTGTATGTGTGTGTGTTTGTGAGGAGATGAAAGGACCCAATATTCACTCTCTGCTTAATGGATGTGTTCCCCCCTGCTGCAAGCCCTTTATGAAAGCAACAACAGAGGCAGTGGAGAGTGGAGCGGACAGGGGAATTGAGAGAGAAAGAGTTCTCACCCCCAGAATAAAGCCCAGCCTCTTCATTCTTCCTCTTACTCTTTGCTACTTTATTTACACCGCTGCTCTTTTTAGGCTTCGAGTGGCCTTTGAAGTCGGAAGATTGGATAGCTTTCTGAAGACTTGCCCCAAATCCTTGTTTGTGCTGAGGCTTTTGGCAAGTACCACATACTGTGTCTGAGCAGTAGTAGTCATTCTACTGACAAAAAACATAGTCATACTAGATATTTTCTGCCACTCACATGCCACTGTGGAAAAAAAGCAGTTGGGGTTTCGCAGTAATAGGAGATGCCTTTATCAAGCATTTTCAAAACAGTATATGGTTGTTATGAATTAAGGATGCAATGTCTAGCTGATGACTAATGACTGGGCCTCATTCACCAACTGACTTTTTACCATTTTCACAAAGGCATTTGTGAAATCAAATGCACAAATGTTTTTTTAGTTGTTTTTTAGTTTTTTTAGTTGTTTATACAAAAATCTGTTTTTTGTATTTCTATCAATTCTGCAGTTTATATATATTATATAATATTATTTTAAACAAAGTAATTCTCATAATTGTCCTAATCAAAGCCAAAGTAGACTTTGAGTGTTCAGATAAAAATGCTAAACTATGCATGGGGTCTCGAAATGACACAAGATTTTCAAATGACCTTACTGTAGTTGTAGGACCGATCCAGTTGTAGGACCGAGTGAGTATTGACTTCAGTGTCAATCCTTCCGTGTGCTTGACTGATACTTCCACATTTGACTGTAACCATAAAGAGGTGGAAAGAAAGCTCATACACAGGTGGCCAAGCAAGGGCAGGGGCATGTCAAATTGTGTGTGTGTGTGTTTAAGAGAGAGTGTGTGTGATAAAGCGAGACTGTGTGTGTGTTTGTGTATGTTTATCTACCAAAAAAGCATATAAAAAGATGTCAGTTACGGGGTGATGCTAATGCAGGACTAGCGGGATACACAGATGACAGATCTAGCAGGGGGTCTCATCAGGGGGGCAGCTCCTGCTGACATCAATATGACAGCACGGCAGGAATCCAGAGGTGTGTGCGTGTGTTTGTGTGTGTGTGTGTGTGTATTTTGTTGTATCCTCTGTAGAAAAGCCACCTAATGACTGTAAAGCATGTAGACAGAAAAGGGCTTGGAAATGTTAAGAATAAGCTCATAAGCTCTCTGCCCTTGAACAGAGTACTGCACTCCTCTTTTCATCATTATAAGACGTCTCTGTTTGTGTCACACAAAGGCACGTTCATTTACATGCATGTTGGATGCGTGTTTGGTTGGATGGTTGAGTGTTTGTAATTAATGTCAGGGTTGGATTCATTTGTCATTTAAACACAACAGGAGGGTATATAGTGCACCTGCAGCTGTGTGTAATACTCAAGGTTGCAAAACTACTGTCACTCTACTATGAAATTATTTACCTTGTGCACTGGCCCAAACAACAAGGACCACCATCCAGGAACAAGCATCAGGGTATGAAAAATGACCAAGCCCAAACCATAAAGTATATATTTACAATTCGAAAAGCATTGGGTGATGGCAAGCCTGTGTGATGGATTAAAAACAATAAGCATTCTGAATGTGGCTAAATTAGTCCCTCATCTGGACCTTTTGATAATAATGTTAGTAATAACCTGGCATGGGTTTTATTTTTCCCCCAAACACTGCATTCCAGAGAGAACTCACTGCAAGGCTTTCATCTGTTATTTAAAAAAGATTTTTTGTTATTATATATATATATATATATATATATATATATATTATATACTATAGTTAGAACTAATCCATTGCTACACAGCAGCATTTTTACAAATTAAAACACTAGGTTTTGAGCCAACGGTTGGATAGCAAAGACCCATCTGCTCATTGTAGGCTGTAGTACTATATCCTGGCACAGACAATTTTCTCAGCAGTAATAAAAAAGGGAGAAAAACAGGAACGCTTTGCAAGTATCCTTCTCCTCTGTCAGTGACGAGGGACAAGTGAACATCGCTGTCAGGAAAGTGACTGCTTCTGCTAAACCATAAGCCAGGTGCCATCTGGTGAAGTTCAGGAGGTTCATGAAAGGTCCGTGTTGGATTATTGTAATGCATCCAAGATGGAGACTTTGATTTCCACCTCAACATGTCTGTTATGACCTCTTGTGGCCCCATACACATGGGATGTGACTAGATTGGGCCTGCTATTACTGATTCCTTCCAAGTACCTCAATGCCAGCATTGGCATCAGAAATCTTCCCTTCACAAAATTTTCCATCGTTTGTCAGCGGCACAAAGTAAATATAAAGTCTACATTTTACACCAATCATCCTTTGTTCAGGGACTAAGAAATGTAGATAGTTCTCTCACTAGGTAAAACATATCAGTGATCATTCAATGCATTATTAATGCTCTTTGTAAGTAGTGACTATATGGCTATGTATGCCCTCAGTACTTCTGCTGCATTGTTGCAGTTTTTGTTTATTTTTGTTTATTTCATTTTTTTCCCTTCGTCCTCCATCTCTTCCTGTTTAGTTTTCATCAGTGTACAAGCTCTATGTTGTCTTATTCTGTCAGATGTCCTTTCTTCCTTTGCAATGAGTAAATCATACTGGCAAAAAAAGAAACACCGAAACAATATCTTGTACATATGCTGATATAACTACAACTACAGATAGCGATCACGCCGGCCGTCTTCTGCTTTTCTGGTGGAAACACTCAGGGGACGCCGCAAGAAAGACTTTAAGAGAAACAAGCCTTCTCCATTTATGTTAACCCCCATTTCCATTGTGTGTTCACACACGGTGCTTAAACACATGGGCACATTCATTAGCAGTTAGCCCCAGAGAAATATGTGCAGAGGAAGGAAATGAGAACACTGTCATCACGAGACGCCTCAAGGACCTGCCTCTGCTGCCTGTGTTACTGCAGAGCTGTAGATGGATGGCACGACAGCGATGCGTGCACACGCATACTGATGATCTCCTCTCGCAGGACTTGGCAGTGGTAGGGCGAGAGATAGTGGCGGGACCGGCGATTGACGGCGGAAACAAACGTCTGGCAGCCACTCAGTGAGTCGGTCCCCTCATGCCCATGGGCTTTACTTCACTCTGCCAATGTGTGTGAGAGTGTGTGTGTGTGTGCGTGTGTGTGTGTTTTTAAATCAATCAGTCACAGGCGTTTGCTCACGCTCTGACTCAGAGGTGCGGCTCGAGAAGAGGATCGCTAGCATGGTGGAATATGCACCACGCAGCAGAGGAAAAAAAAGAAGACCGAGAGAGAAAGCAAGAGAGTAGGCAGAAGGTTGAGAATGGGGAATAGGAAGAACCATTGCTTAAATTTAGCTCCTGAAGGGGCACTCCAGTTAATTTCCTAGAAAGAAAGGTCATGAAATTGTGATGGAGAAGGATAGCATACACCCTTCCTCTATCATAGGCCCCAATCTTCATCTTTCAATCTTTTTTATTCTCCCTCCCTCAAATTAACTGTATGTGTGCACAAATAGGAAGGGGTGCAATGACTCGATTTGGGATCAAGATTTTTTTTTTTACCATTGTTTTTCTAAAGCTGTTGTTTTTTTTTCATAAAGATGAATGGCAGGGATAAATTACAGCTACAGCTTACATGATCATGTGATTTGTGTCATTCTTATCTCAAGTGACAAAAAGGTTCTTGTAGATATGGTGACTTGAGAAATCAGTTACAAATATCTACAGAAAGATTTGGGGATCGGGGGCAAGAGTGTAGTGGCAGAGTGGGGATGTGATAGTGACTTAATAAAGATGTCAGTATTTGCCCATCGCAGTATCACATCACTGGCCCGGACGTTGAAATGAACTATGAGCTCTTTAAGCTTCTCACTCTTCTCGGGAATCGAGACCTCACACGCGCATTGAAGGACACCGCTAATCCACTCTGTGAGGAATCTGCCAAGATCCTTTGTATGAAGGTGGAGCACAACATCTCCAGGGCAACTCTAGGGTCAGAGCTTTCACATGATTGCGCACAGATCGTTTTCCAGGAGGAGCTCTGCTGAGGTTCGACACATTGTGCCGAATCTATACGTGCTGTAAAGATATATTGAAGGACAAACAGGAAATGATTGAAAGTCTTCTCACTGTATATGTGCAGTGTGCACATGCATCAGAATGCATGAACAAAGCAAACAGTAATAGCCATTACTTAGGTATGATTTTATCTGTAAGTGGATGTCCGGTTTAGATTACAATCACGACCAAAGAATAAGATATCTCACACTCAAAGGAAGAAATAAAACTCAAGGTTAAATAAGTAATATAATGCTGAGAACTATAATTCTAGTTGTGATCCCTATTCCTGTATTTCTTTCTCTCTCTCTCTCTCTCTCTCTCTCTCTCTCTCTCTTTCTCTCTCCATAACTGCCTCATTGTTTTGATCTTGCTTTACCTTTTGCTTGTACCTATTGCTTTCTTTCGCTCTCTCTCTTTCCCATCTCCTCATTCTCTCTCTCTCACTCTCTCTCTCTCTTTCTCTCTCTCTCTCTCTCTCTCTCTCTCTCTCTCTCTCTTCTCCCTATGTTGGCTCTCTTATTTCTTAGCTGAGGTTGGTTCAGTCCGGGCGGTTGCTGCAGCACACACACACACACACATGCTCACAGTAGATGAAACATGACAGGTGTGACCGATTCTGATGCATTGACTCAGGCTCCCAGCAGTGGCCTAGCAGAAAGCCCCACTGTCAGCAACACCCACAGCAAGAAAAGACAGAGAGAGCGAGAGAGAGTGTGTGTGTGAGAGAGAGACAGACAGAGAGAAAGGGGGGAGAAAGAATTTGATAGGATCAATAGAAAATGAATAGATATAGAATGAGAAGCGTGTACAAAAATGCAGAGCAAAAGATGGAGATGGATTTGTAGGCTCACTGAAGTATAGAAAAGAGAGATAAATGCATCATTGCAGTAGATAGTGTAAAATAGTTATAGCAATGTTTGCTCAATACAGTTTGGACCATAGGGGTTGATTGACAGCTGTCACTTACCCTGGTCACCTGCATCCCAGAGAATTTAATCCTACTCTTATTCTCCAGAAATCACACACTCTGGCTTAGGACGGTCCTCTTCCCCACCACCATCAACCTTCTAATACATTTAAGCCCATATTACCTGCTTACCCCACCCACTGTGGCTGATTCCCAATGGACCACTTAAACCCTAATCTCTAACACCTCAAAAAGCATCACTGGCATGAATCAATTTCATGATTGACTAATTCATGCCAGTTTCATCAGTGAGAGTTTAGTAGGGTTAGGTGGACATATGGATTCAGTCTGTGCTGTACTGTAGCCATTCCAGGACCATGGACAGCTACCAAGCCAATCAAGACCCTGATTGGGCACACAAGCAAATACGCTACTTAAAATATCAAGCCCCTCAGGTGACACTTTTAAATTCTGTTTCACTTTTTTGATCTGTGAACACTGTGAGAGTTATGTTGGCAGTGTATTCATTCAAAGTGCCTATTGGAGTGACTACACACACTGGACCAAACCATACAAATACTTTCTGTACCTAACCGTTCACATTTCCTGGTCTCACTTAACCAGAAGGTTGTTCTCTGATGAATCCATGCCCCACCCCCTTCTCAGTGGTTCTGTGATTGACAGCAGCTGCTTGACAGGTTGGTGGTACTTCGGGGGCATGAAATAAAAGCGTAATTAGACCATCTTATCTCTCTGTCACTCTGTATCCATCTCTCTACCCTCCATGTCGCATCCACACCCTCTCCCTCTCTCTATCGCTCTCTTTCTCTCTCTCTTTCCCCTTCAGTGGTGACGAGACTTGAGACTGATTGGGACTGATGTTGTGGACGAGCATCATGCTACAGCAGGGGGAATGAGCTCTGACAGCCCAGGTGTACTGAGAAGCGGTGTCTCTCCTGGACACCAGGATTTAGCTACAGCTCATGTGGTGAAAGTTCCTGAAAAGAGTGTGTGTGTGTGTGTGTCTGTGTTCGCCTTTTTAAGTGTTCACTTTTGTTTCACTTTGTAAATTATTTTGTGAAAGGTCTGAAGCTCGAGTTTTGAATCAGCTGGATGGGTAGCTTTTACAAGAAGCCTGTAGGGACGTGGAAGTACAGATATGCTCCATATGTTATCAAATAATTAAACAAGCGCATGACTCAAATGAAAGGAATTTAACACACACTTTGCATCACAGCTTAGCAGTGATCTTTCCAGCACACTACAAACACTGACATTCTGATGCCATCTTGCACACTGCTTTAAGCCCTCTTTAAACCCTCAGCATCTTTGAAGAAGCCAATCTTGAGTCCTTTTATTGATCCCTCCAGTTGTTCCTGAAGTGTGGATGCTTTCTTGGTTTATTTGCCTTATGCAGATGACCCAATATCCTTTTTTTGTGTCAAAAGTAGGCCGTGAAATACAGTGATTACAGACCTAAATGATTAATGGTTGAAAGAGAGAGTAAATAATGAATAGAAGAGTAAGTAGATGAACAAATTATAAATGGATGAATGTAATTCTGTCTTCTTGTATGTTCACATTTGTAAAGGAAATGCAAACATTTTATATTGTGTAGTTCCATGTGCAGACATCTGTTACACGTCTCAGTGATGGTGAGAAGTGTGTAAATGTGTGGGACCTCAGGCTGGGATGGGGGTGCTGTAGTTTGTCTTTATTGGCCCAGTGCAGATTGGCCCCATTTGAAACAGTAGAGGACAGGTAGTGGCTCCCAAGCCTCTGAGCACTAATGAAGATGAATGATCCCACAGAATCGATCAATGCCAGACTCACTGTAACTAGAGCTACGGGAGGCAGCAAAGCTGGTGAAGGGGTGCTGGGGTAGAGGAGTGTGAATGTGAGGGAGGTCTCAGGTTTTGTAAAGATCTTATTGCTGAAAGTGACTCTGGTAACCTTTCTTTTTATAACATTACTATGGTATCATCACTATTTATTGTGTCTACTTTGATACTTTGATGTGTTAAGACCTCTTGTCTATTGCTGTCAAGCAGCTTGTACTGTGTGTGTGTGTGTGTGTGTGTGTGAGAGAGAGAGAAACGAGAGGGAAAATAGAGAGAAAATATGCAGCATGCGTTGTTTAAGTTCTGGCCTTGTCTTAGAAATTGTCTCAGAAATTGTTGTTTGTTTTTACTGTTGAACTGGTAGAGGTAAAGCAGGCTCAATTTTGATCAGTGATATTTCTTAGACCACACCCCCCACCAATTTCTTTTTTCCCCATCTGAGAGTGATGAGTCTGTGAGAACCACAGTAGTCGGAGAACTGTCAAAGTTGGTCAAAAGTGCTGCCTGCTATTGTCTGAACAGTTAATAAGAGGGCAGAGGAAAAGCCTCTGTTTGTGTGTGTGCATGCAGATATGTGTGTCTGCGTACATGCGTGAGTGTGTGCGTGCATGAATGAGCTTTGTTATTGTTTATGAGTTTGAAAACGCACATTTAAGCAACTTTGCAAAAGCAACAGTGAAAAGAAAAGAAAAAACGAAAAAACCGGCAACACAGAGCATACTGTAGCAGACAGCTTCATACTGACAAAAGCTTCAAAGAGACACAGCTGAGTGGAGTTCAAGCGGCTAAAAAGATCGCAGTGACTGCCGGGATATGGCTTATTTTAAGAGGGGAGAACAAAACCAGGCTTGACACAAGTGAAGGACTACTCAAGCAATTAGGTGTGCATTAGAGTCAGGTGTAGAGGAGAAATGAGCTGGTTAGCACAATTAGCCAGAACATTTTCTGCTCATTTGAGTGGAAGTGAAGAAAAGGGGAGGGAGAAGTGGAGTGTGTGAAAGAAAGAGAAGGAGGAAGAGAAAGAGAGAGAGCTTGTAGAGCTGGATACCTACTTAATATTTCCAAGGTTTTCCTTTTCTGTACGTGAAAAGAAAAAAAAAATTTACTCGTTTGATCTCATTCAGTCTCAGCTTGATTAGTCAGAGTGGATTTAATTTAGTATTTTTCACAGAAATGAAAGGAAATGTCTCCACCTCTCCAGAATATGTTTAAACACATTCTGCTAAAACATTTTGGCATTGTTTCAAATACCTTTATGCAATCATCTTCATTAATTCAAAACATACAAAATCTTGGTAACTGAGTTCAAACTATTCAGGCTACGGCAAAATAGTATAGTATACTACAGTGTCCAGAGTGGAGAAACATAGTGACATGCATTATACAAAACACGTTTGAATTGGTCTTTCTTCACCAGAGGTCATTCCTATACCAGTTCATCACAAATTATGCAAATTAATGGAAGATGTTGGGAGATGCCTTGGCTCAGTGGGGGTAGGGCAGCATAAAACCTCCCCCCCCTCCCGCCCCTCTTTTCTTATATATATTTAATGTCAACCTGCTACTGTAGATCATTAGTGATTAGGCTGTCAGTCTACAGTAGATATTGCTGGAGTAGACTAGTCATGTTGGTCTGGTTAGTTTATCAAGGAAACATTAACTATATGGCCCTCATAAGCAGGCTAAACCATTGTAATGTTATGAAAACATATCTTAAGATGTTAAAAAACAGGTCAACATAAGTCATCAAGAGTATTTGTGACCAACGTACAGTATAAAGTTCTGATTTGATATTCGAAGAAGAAGAAAAAAGTCACAAAATGTCAAATAGGTAACGGCGTATAAATGCATCCCAAATTCTGGACCTGATTTAGTTGGATGAACCAAACCAGGCTAGGAACCAACCATACTGACCAGAACATATTGACCTGAAACTGTCACAAATGGAATGCACTATTGAACCAGCCTGACAAATGACTGGTGTGATATTATTACAGTGGAATGAGACAGGTTTGATTAAACCACTTGGTTCTCACTCAATCTGTGACACACACACAATCTCTTTGGCTTTCTCCGTGTCTCCATCTTTTTTTATTTCTCAGTGGAATGATATCTTTTAGTCCTCTCTATGTTTTTGTCCGTGCAACTCTCCATCTTCTCGTCCCCTCTCTCACTCTTTCTGTCTCTCTATCTCTCTTAGAAGAGCAGATGGAATTTGGGTTCTTTGATCAGATGGTATTTTTTTATTTTATTTCATTTTCCCATCTGGTAGTCTGGATGTATTTCTGAGACAGATCAACTCTTGGCACACTTCAAACAGAAAAGATCTCAAATACTAGGCCCAGGCCACTTATACACATGCAAGGACACATACACACACACACACACACACACACACACA
>JAGFZM010002066.1:220689-235934 GCA_017657215.1 Limnothrissa miodon | reverse complement strand
CACACACACACACACACACACACACAGTACTCAAATACATAGTTTTATGCAAACA
Source organism: Limnothrissa miodon (assembly GCA_017657215.1). Classification (NCBI taxonomy): domain Eukaryota; kingdom Metazoa; phylum Chordata; class Actinopteri; order Clupeiformes; family Clupeidae; genus Limnothrissa; species Limnothrissa miodon. The sequence continues at coordinate 235,879 of JAGFZM010002066.1, read as the reverse complement.
CATACTCAAGACCCATGTGTTACACCTCCCTGCTGTGAGTATGTGCTGAAGACGGGATGCGTTAAAGTCGTTCTAAAGCTGCATAGGCACAGGCGCTGGTTTCTGTGATCAGGCTGTTGGAAGGCCGCTGCGTTATCTTCATCTGCTGTCTGCTCTTCCATCATACTAGTCGTCGCCACTGATGGGGCGGGGCCCATAATTCACTCGCACACTGTGTGCTATTTGCATGCAAATCTGCCCTATTTGCATTGTGACGCTGCCGAAATCTGCATGGCAGGCAGCGCTAGGGTGAAACCCTCGCTTCGCTCTTGACGCTCACGACGAGCTGATGCTAATACTTCATGGGGCCCCTGTACCGCTCATTCTGTCAGCTAGCAGGCACAGCAGATGCTGTAGTAGAGATTTCCGTTTCTGTCGCTCCTTCTCCTTGTGTGTGTCACCCCTGGCTAATTCCCTTTTCCATCAGTCTTCATGTTCCTCTTTCTCCTTCTGTTTCATTTGCTCTCTCTTTTTTTTTTCTTTATTTCTCTCTAATTCACTTTCTCTCTCTCTCTCTCTCTCCCTCTCTCTCTCTCTTCCTCTATCATGTGCTCTCCATCTGAACTCCAAATTTATTTTGAATCAGCTCACCTCATTTTGTCAGTCCAGTAAGATGCAGTATCAATTAAACAGAGATTATGGAGTTTTCATTGTCACCCCACATTTATCAACTCTAATGTTCCTCAAAATGTCCTTGCGGACTACCTCAGAGTCTTTGTTTGCATCATTATAGGGCCACATTAAGTAAACAACTGATGCAGATGAGTGATTAGCAACGCACGCATCAGAATTGACTTAGATAATGATAGACTTAAAGTGAGTTGGCTGGCTGAACTTTTAGAAAGGACAGAAGTTTCTCCAGGCCATCATTAACATTATGTGGAAATAAAAACCCTGAGAGCAATCACTGGCTAGAGTCTGGGGAGTCTCTTGCAGGTCATCCTGCTGCTGTGCCTGAAAAGATACTTTCAAAGAACGGATGACAGGAAAAATGACAGGCATGGAAGATTTCTCTTTCTGGGAAACACGAGTGGTTAGACAGTTAGGGGCCAGAAAATGAAATGTATATTTTTCAAGAGGTGTCAGGCATTCACTTCCAATTCGATGGAGGATAAACGGCTTTGATCTTCAGCTGTGAGCCTCCTGCCAGAGGCGCTCTCCTTTAAACAAGACCAACTTAATACGTGTTCTTTCCACTTCAGACTGAAAAGGCTCATCTGCTTCTTAACTCTGAGACGTCTCTTACCGGAGATTCTTTTTAAGATTTTATTTTCTTTTCACTTCTGAGCTGTCTGAAAGACCCTGGAGAGGAGCATCATAAATATACATATTCAACAAAAAAGGCCTGTCAGTTATATTTAGAACTGACTCTTGTCAATTTACCAGTCATCTTTCCATGTGAAAATAAATAAATAAGCTGTATACTTAAGGGTATGTAATTTGAGGTTTCCACACACTCAACAGGTAATGTGAGATTCATGGGTTTGATATCATGGGAAAAGGCTAGAAAATCTGTAATTCAGTATTTATTTTGTGGAAACTGAGGCCTGATGCACCAAATGATTTAATATTGTTTCACTTTGTGCACAGTATCTGAAACCTATCCATTGGGATACATTTACTATAAGGCGGACAATTTCTACTTCAACCAATTGCTACTGCTGAGTCTATGTTACGTGCTGGACCACACCACTAGACTTCAACGGCATTGCTTTTAGTCCTCCCTCTTTTTGGATAGATACCTGGCACTGTGTTGTATTGAAATGAGAAACTAAGGGAATAGGCACCACTCGTCTGGATAGATAAAATGTGCCAAGACAAAAAAAATAACAAAACAAAACAAAAAAACATGCTATTTGATTTTACATTGTTGCCTTTATATACATGTTGGTTGTTCTTTTATGTCAGTTGTGCCTAATGGAATGGTCTAAGGGCACATTCACTCATCCTTTCTGTTCTTTTATGATCATTTCAATATTGTCAGTGATGTCTTCCAAAGCTGCTGGCTGACCTGACATCAGATCTGAATCCATCAGAAAACATCAGTCTGGGGTAGAGTTCAACTCCGCTCTGGATCTCTTATGTGTGAATACTGTCTTCCAGATTCCAGAAGGAAATATAGATTGATTGATTGATGACAGGCATTGTCAATGGATATTGTTCAGTGTGACACTGCTGTAATTGAGTGAAATGGAATTGGGAAGGATTATTTGAGGACATTACGTTTTTTTAGTATAAAGGCAACCTGACTTGCCATCATGTTAGCTGATCTTCTTGTCTTCATGCCTTTGCGATGTGCATACAAACCTAAATGTGGAAGAAATATCTCATTCAGCCCAACTGAGATACTGTATGGCATAGAGGACCCAAGGAAGCCTTTGAAATTCAACTTGTTGGTTCTAGAGTGAACACTGAAGAGATACATCAGACCAACATACTGTAAGAGTTACCCTACTGCGTGTGTTGGAGTAATTGGTTTTGGTAAGGTCAGGATAAGGTTAACAGCTTGGGTCAGACTGGAAAAACGCTTAGGGGTTTGGGTCATGGTAGGCTTGTGGGGTCAGGTAAGGAGCACTGGAATAATACTGTAACTCACTGCTGCTGAAAACACAAAAGAGAATAGGGGCACTGGGTTTCTGTCAAACCTTAATAACTTTAAAGACAACAGTGCAAAGCACAAACCAAATATACTGCTTGCAACTGTAGATTTACAATATTGATACAGTGATCTTTATCGCATCTCTGTAGCTTGGATTCTCTGTAATTCTTAGAGCAAGTAGCCTAGATAGTTTGCTCAATGTATTATACCTAAATTAGTTATTTGTCGTAACTGATTTATTAGTTTATTTACAAAGTATTTGCAAGACAGAATGGGCTCTTGCCTCTGACCCAGAAAAGGTCTGGGTGGAAAGTTAAATTTAGATTCCTCAGATGGCAAGAGGGGAAATCCTTTGGGTTGCTAACAAGCTGGCAGTTTTAAGAAAAAAATCATTGAGGAGTTGGTGGAGGCATGCCGGACTGTCGTGAGGAGAAGAGGAGGAGTGGAGCTGAGCCATGACTCATCAGAAGATGATACTCAGATATGCAAGCGACTATGAGGCGCTAACTTCCTCTCAGCTGTAGTCTGTCCTCGTAGTCTCAAAATATTCTCTCTTTCTCCCTCCCTCTCACTCCCTTTCCTCCTTAGTCCACCCACTCCCTGTTTCCTGTTGTCATATGCTGTTTGTGTCATGTACACATTTTGGTTGTATTGCATATCCATTTGCCAAACTCGCTATGGAGCTGAAATAAATGGTCAGGTTAAAGAGGCACTCAGTAAGTCTGTTTTTTAACCCTGCATTAAACGCCACAAACCTGTAGGGGGAGCTCTGTACAGTTACCTGTATTGCTGTAGTGTACACTCCCTCAGAAGTTGCAAGTTCCGTATTCACTATACAGGACTGTACAGCGGTGCGCTCAATCGCCGTTTGCTACACAACAGACCATTCTAACAAAAAAAACGATTTCTAAGCGATTTTATGACCACAAAAATGGTCGCATAAACTTACTGAGTGCCTCTTTAACACAGGATTCTTCTTATAACAGAAAGTAATGGACTTTGAGGCGTTACGGCAACTGCACATGAGGAAGTTTAAGTCATGACTTTGGCAGTTGTGCATATAAAGGAGAAATGGTTTGTTTCACTGCTGCAAACTTGCAAAACCAATATAGGCAGGAAAGAGAAGAAACGACAAAAAAAAAACACAAGTGCTGAAAAAAAAGCCAGACTGATTAACACAAGGCAACAGCTAATGAACGAGCAGCCAAATCCTCTACTCTGCCTCAGCGCTCTCTGAAAGCAACTACAGTGCAGCAACCCCCAATCTTTGTCTCAGTTTTCCCCTGCCCGGTTGCTGCTGATTAGTTAGTGTTTGCATCCCTCTGAGGCAGAGGTAAACATCCGCATGCACGCACAGAAGCAGGCACACACACCCGCTCACTCTCACACACACACACACACACTCACACACGCCAGAGACACAGCTCCCCCAGTGCCGCTGTGTTCAAGATGAATAGCCCACCAGGGCTGGCTTTGATCAGCCGGCAACAAGGTCTATCACAGGGCACACTAGCAGAAAAGAAAACGTACATACAGACACACTCACACACCAGAAACTCACACACATTTTCTGGTCTCTTTCACAAAATAATCCCCATATCCACTCAGCGTAGGCCCCTGTTTACCTTGGCTTCCAAGCGAATCAGTCCAAGAAGCCCCGCCCTGTCTGCAGTGAGACCCCACTCCTCTTCCAAGGGACATCAAAGGCCTATTGGTAATCAGTGCCGCCGTTTCGGGTAATTCAACGCCTTCGCTAATTACACTAGCTCCGTTTGCCTCTCGAGGACTGCCATCCCCACCAACTACCCACCATCCACCCCCCCCCCCCCCCAATCTGAATCGATCCCACTGGAGTGGGGAAAAGTAAACTTTTTCTCACCTTTCTGCACCCTCTATAGTTTGTCTGGCAACTCCCTCTCCGCCCTATCTGATTAAAGGCAAGGTAACAAGAATGATAGTTTGTGTATTTTTTCTAGAAAAAAAAAAAATCACCAGTCCTGTCTCTTGCTTCAGACTGGAGCAGAGACTTTTTTTTGCTGTCTTTTTGGATAGTAACAACAGGATGTCTTTATCACAGCAATGGTCATGCAATTTCTGCTAGAGTTGAGTTCAGTGAAGTTGAGGTCACTTTGATAATCATTTTCGTCAGATTGAATCTCTCCTGACAATTACCCTCTCATTCACTCTGTCAGGAGTTTGGAGATGCTCTTTTGTATTGCCCATCTGAAATGGTGTGCTCAAAGCCGGCACAGTGAACTAACATGGACAGCTGTCCCTGGAGACAGAGCCTTTCCATGTAGCTATGGAGATGATGTACATACTTCTTATTGGAAATGTTTTAAAAACAAATGCACATGTAACTGTACTGTCAGCACCATATAACATATATATATATGTTATGATTTTGTGGTAGTTGTGGTCATGTGGTAAACCAACTGTTATCAATGAAATCAAAGAATTTCAAGCATAGGAAAGCTAAAGGAATACAATTAAAAGCCTTAAATTGTGGTGTAATTGCGCGTTGAATGTATTGACTGTAAAAGTGTAAGGAAATATATTTTCATTTGTGCACTGGTATGACTTAAATGCTAATGTACCCCTTCCCTCTCCCCTATTCCATGCTGCTTCCCCTGGATATTCATCAAAGGTATGTCAAAAATTGTATTCACTTAATTGCTTGAATTTACTAGCAGTTTTGATGCATTCATACAGTAAGTGAACTAACCTTATTAGATGTGAGGCATGTGTTTGTGTTTGTGAATAAGCAACTTGGTGCTCACCCTCCTGGACTTAATGAAGATGTACCACCACAATGACTTGGTGCTTTGGTGAATGGGAAGGCAAGGGCTTGCAATTAGGATGAATGGATTTAATTTACTCTCCCTCCCAAGTACACATAAACTTGTGTTGCATGTGTGCTGAGGAACGTGATTCATTATGGGCCTTTGTGTATGTGAAGCATGAAGGGGGAGAAAAACAAAAGAGGATTTTTGTTTGTCCTCTCAGTGTGTCAAGTAACATTGTGATCCATAGGAAAAGTAAATGGAGTGGAAAAAAGTGAAAGAAGTAAACAATTTAATCACGTTTTGTGTCGGATTCAAACGTTGAAAGCTTCTCTGACTCGTCCTCTGTCCCTTGTCCCAACAAATGAAACGCGGTGTAGTCTGTTGTTGGTAATTGGCTCTTTCATTGTTTGTTGTGTTGGATTTTTTTCTCTGTGAAAAACACCATTGAACAAGTCACACCTACAAAGCACACTATATAAAGCTGATACTCTTGTCAGACTAGTTTCGAGGTCTCGCAATTATTTGCACCACCCTGGCAGTGGAAATGACACTAAAATATTCGGTGTTTCAGGAGACTGCTGCAATGGCAGCATAAGAGCCGTGTTCAGTGCCAGAATTTAAACCTGTAAAGAATTGTTTTCATATACTTCAAGGTGAGGGTTAAACCGAGACATCTGTTGTATTTCAGAGGGAGTAAGCGAGAGAGAGAGAGAGAGAGAGCGAGAGAGAGAGAGAGAGAGAGAGGCTTAAAAGGTGGAAATTATTAGCAGTTCACATCCACAAAATCTGCTCATCCTCAAAACCAGCCCTCAGAGGATGTCAAGCAAATCTCTGATCTCAAAAATTCTGTTTGTATTTTGGTGCCCTTAAGCAATTGCAAGGCTGCCGTGTAACAAATCTGCTTTGTGTGACTCATTGTCCTTACAAAATTATATTGAAACACCCTCACCCCTGCTCCCTTTACTTTCATAATACCTGTCAGTGTATCACCCTACCACAATTCACTGACCACACTGAGAGCATTTATTTTTTATGTTCATAGAAGGGGAAAAAGGATGGGTATGGAATAACTGCAACTGTGACCCAAACAGGAAGATAGACAAGCTTTACTGACACAGCATCTCAGAATTCCAACAGTTTGTATGCAGAACTGCAAACGACTATGATGCCAGGAGTAGCATGTTATTGGCTGACTTAGTATGGGGAGATCAAAGACTATTAGACTGCACTGGATCAGTGATCACGTAGATATCTTGAGTAAAGTAAGATGAACATCTTTTTTTATATAAAAAGATAAGCTGATCGCATACAGCCATCTTCTCTCTCTCTCTCTCTCTCTCTCTCTCTCTCTCTCTCTCTCTCTCTCTTATTGCCAGGTTGCCAGGTATTGCCAGGTTGAAAATATGCTTGCCCAGCCTCAGGTTTATGGCAGCAACCCCCCTCCACCCCTGCCAACATCCCCCCCCCCCCCCCCCACACACCCACACACACACACACCCCACACCCACCCACACACACACACACACACACACACACCTTGTGACACACCCCACACCAAAGCCGCCCACCTATATTGCTCATTGATGCGCTCATGTGGTTAATAGGCTCCATCAGTTCAAGGGCTGGTGGTCGTTTGGCTCCGTTTGGTACTCGGTTGGACAACAGGATGTTCCAAAAGCCATTACCAAGGACCCCCTCCCACCTCACCTCACCTCAAGCCCTACAGACCCTTGGGTGCTTCCTGGAGAGAAGGAGAGAGAGAAAGAAAGACAGGAGCAAGAGAAAGAAAGAGAGAGAGAGAGAGAGAGAGATAGGTGAGGCTGGCCCCTGACAATCTGGATGAATGGGGTCATTAGGCGAGCAGCAGGAGGCGACATGAAGAGCGACGCAAAAGAGGGCAGGTGATGTGCATGCGCAGTGGGGAGGTAGAGTAGAGTGCGGTCAGAGAAAAAGGGATAAAAAGAGATACAGAAGAGGGGAGAGAGAGAGAGAGAGAGAGAGAGACTTGGAGTGAGAGAGGTTTTAAGTTCTCATTTGCAACCTCTGTTGTTTATCACGGCCAGAACTGCCAGTCACCCCCGCAGGAAAGAAAAAAACATTCTGCAGACCACGTCTCTGACCCAAACATGGAAAGTGGGCTTTTACTGTGCATCTGAAGCCATGATCAGAGAAGGCAGCAGTTAGTATGTGTGTGTGTGTGTTTGTGTCCAAATATGTGTGTGCCATTTTTAATAGCCATAAGTAGGCAGTGGAAAAACATTGGATCTGCTCCTTGTGTTTGGGTGGCAGGTATCATGGGCATGATTAAAAAGCACCAGGAGAGAGGAAAGATCCCAGTGCAACTCCAAGTGTGTGTCCAAGAAATTAGTTCAACACAGCCAGGGGATCAACAGAACAAGCCCCCTGGGACCACAAGAGACAGCATTTAAATCATTCTGCTGGCTAAGATTCTCCATCCGCTGTGTGTGAGTGCCATATAGTCTCTCTCTCTCTCTCATTCTGTGTGTGTGTGTGTGTGTGTCTGTGTGTGTGTGTGTGTGTGTGTGTGTGTGTGTGTGTGTGTGTGTGTGAGTGAGAGAGAGAGAGAGAGAGAGAGAGAGAATGCCTCAGTTGATCTTCAGTGGAGATGGCCTCATCTGCCTCCCAAGAATTTACACTCTGCCCCATCCTTATTCAAGTGCTCTCACATACACAAACACACTCACACACACACACACACACACTCAATAATTCACTCATTCACTATGGTCGTGCTCCATGGAAGTAAGAAAGGTTACCTTTTATCCCTGAAGATTGCACATTACTGGGCTAAGTGCCTCCTTTTTACTGCACCTCTCCATCACGTCGACTCTGGGGCAGATACATAAAGAGATGGGTGTGTGTTTCTCCCTCTTTCTCTTTCACTCTTTTTAAGGCCTCCTTCACTGAGCCCAGTCAGCACTCTCCCTCAGACACCCGCTCCAGCCCCCACGCCCACCCACAACCCCCATATATTATAGCCTCAGTTTACCAGGGGCCGCATTTTGCCTCCATAATGTTTTTTACTCCTCAAATACATAAAATGTCAGGGTTTTGCAATAAAGCCTGGTTATTGCGTCTTTGATATCAGTATTAAGGCAAGGATGGGGGTGTGGGTGTAGACTGGGGGTGGGGTTTGAGATTCACACGGGCAGTCGGCACGGCTTACAGTGAGTGGAACCACGGTCGCTTGTTGCAAATGTTGGCAAGGAGATGCAAGTTTTTGGCATCTCTTTGCAAAGAGTCGTGTTCAATTACTCACTGAAAGCAGAAACTCAGCGATGTGTGTGTGTGTGTGAATGTGTGTGTGTGTGTGTGTCTGGGGGCAAAACATAAACCAATGAAAAGAAACATTTGTTTTGTTGAAACAGGGTATTTCTGTATTTGTTGATGAAAAGAGATTGTGCTGGGATCCTGTCCAGGAAGCTCAGATGGACAGCCCCACACTGCTCAGATCAAAGTAGTTTGTAAGTGTGTAAGTTTGTAAGTGTCTGTAAGTGATTAGAAAATGTAAAGTTTCTTTATTTCAAGCCAAGCCTTCTATGAGAAGTTTTCAATGGTGCATACATTTTATAGAAATGGTCATCAATTTTCACTTCAGACATTGGAATGTTTTTTTAATTCCATTTGGCACTTGAGTAGTTGTATTCTTTCCTAAGCCTGACAGAAATAGATCACCATAAGCTTTCCTTCCTACGGTCTTAGATTTGGTGCTACGTGCTAGGGGATCTTTGATACATACATGATGCGAGTGGGCAATAGATGAAAGACGATTTTCCGATGGTGTTGGTCAGGTCAATGTGTGTGTGCATGGTTGCATGTGGTGTATGTGCCTTTGTGTGTGATTGTGTGTAAGATCAAAGGTTCAGTATTGACCTGGTATCACACACACAGGAGAACTGTGGAGACAAGATAGACAGGTGGTGATAAGTCGATACGTCTGAGTCAAGAGCTATGGGAAATGCAAAGCACTAAGAAACAAGGACGTATGAAAGTCACCCTGGGAGTGATGACTCTCCACCCCCTGTCCACTTCACAGCATTCCCTCCGCCTCCCTCAAAACCCTTCATCATAGCCCCTGCACCCCCAAACCCTGTTGCCAAAGTGCAATAAACAACCCTATAATATGGTCATCCATCTCACACATGGGCTCTGTGTCCCATTTGGGATTATTCAGGCCCACAGCAGGTGCACTGACCTCCTTCTGGGGAGTGAGAACTCTCCAGTTCATGCTATTAGACTTTAATGGGTTATCGATCAAACAGCCAATCAATCAATCAATCAATCAATCAATCAATCAAATTCCAAACCTTCATTTTCTAAGGCAGTCTTCATGTAGTGTTGACAGTAAAAGACAGTTAAAATGATCAACTTTTATGTGCTCTTTTAAATGCCCTGAAAGACAGAATGTAGTGTGAATTAAATTGCTTGTCTTATTTAATATTTTGTTATCCTTTGTTTATTGGCACATTGCAGATTGTGTGTGTCTGTGTGTGAGTGTCACCATGTGATTACATGTGAGTGTATCAAGCTGCTTGCATGTTTGGCATGCTGTGTCAAACCATAGGGAAAAGGCTGGATTTGGCCACCATCGAGCGTTAGCCTGGCAGGTGCTTTCCCAGACTGTAATTACCTACGCAAGCACATCTGACAGTGGACTGGATCAAGCTCAGCTATATGCTGCTTGTAGCATGCCTGCTTCAAGGTGAACAGTGTAGATTTCGGTTGGCCTCCCGCGAAGGCCTTCTGTCATATGTATAGCTTGCACTGAATGTCGATTCAGAGTCTCTGTATCACACTCATCAAAGGGAATAAATATCAGGGTTGCAGTAACTCTTGTAACTCTGCTTTGCGACTGTCTGATGGTGCTCGTGTTTTGTGGGTCAGGTGACGCCCACGCGTCCCCCAGATGTGAGACCCCACTCATAGCATTGGTGTGGTGTTATGGAGGCGTGTGACAGGATGTATCTGCTGTATCTCCCGCTAACTGGGGCATGGCTTTCCCCCTGGAGCCTAACAGTTCTCTCGGGGAAAAGGCACAGTCGTGCTTTGAAACCCACTAGTGGAAAAGAAAAGGTGGGCGTAGGGGGGCAGAAGGTGTGTGTGTGTGGGGGGGGGGGGGGGGGGGGGGGGGGTTGGTACAATGGACATTAATGGTTGTTACTTCGCGAATACGACCACAGCCGTGCTATTGGCTTGGAGACAGAAGCATTCCCTTTAAACTGTTTGAAAAACTTAACACGGCGAGACCACCATTAGGGTCATCAATAATGCATGGAATCGAGGCAAGGCAGGCTGTGGCAATTTGGGTGGCAGTGGTAATGGCTTAAGTGGTTCAGTCCTGAGGACAGACGTGTTTGTGTGTATGTTTGTGTGTGTGTGTGTGTGTGTGTGTGTGAGAGAGAGAGAGAGTAGCTAGGCAGGGATGTGAGATGTGAGATATAGAGGGTAGATATAGTGAATGTGGCTTCTCAGCTTGGCTAGTCTCTGATCTTCATGCTAGTGCCGGGAGGATTTGTGTGCAAGTGGTGCTGCTCCTTCAGCTGAGCATTTTAAGGAGAATAGTAGATAGTGTGTGTGTGTGTGTGTTGTAACAGATCTCCCCTCCCAACCCTCACCCCTTTTCCTTCACGCCCTGTAGTCCTGCTGCTGTGGTTGAAGCTTACTTTGAGTGAGAGACTGTCCCGAGGGACGTCAACATGAGCACAGAGATGTATGGAGAGAGAGAGAGTGAGCGAGAGAGGTTGGAAACATAATGAGAGAGAAACAGAGGACACAGGGGGGTGATTAGGAAAAGGCGAAACTTGAAGAAAAAAAAGAGCTAAAAGATAAGTAAAAGAGAGAGAGAGAAAGAGAGAGAGAGAGTATGTAAGTAGGAGTAGTAGATAGAGGAGAAATATGAATGGAGTGCTGTGGGTTAAATGTGTGTGTGTGTGGGCGTGCATGCGTGTGTATGGTTGCTGATGGACTGTCAGAAGCCAATGATAGAATCTGCACACAACGCAACAGGGACAGAAACTCTACCATGGTATCTGCCAACAAGCATACTTACAGTTGATATCAGTTTGTGGTTGCAACACAGAACAGTTTAAAAGTACAGTACAGAATGTGTACACATGCCTTTATTTCACATTCATGCTAAGTGACAGCTTCCTATCAGGTTTAACTGAGTGGTAGACTGAGTCATCAAGACTATTTGTGAAATTAATCTTCGTTGACGGTGCATCTTATGCTGTAGATGATCTGAGAAAAAGGATCCTACACCTCACAGAATCTGCTTGGATATTCGCGACTAAAACTAGCTTCTCTTTGATCTTGCCTGAGGCTTTGGTAATAAATGATGCAATGCTTTTTTTTCTTCCATCTGCTAGGCTGTAGCTGTCTTTTTGTCCACCTGTCCAATCCATAAGATGGTCAGAGAAAAAAAAATGATTAGATTTATAGAGGTAAAAAATAAGTCATATGAAAGAACCACAGGAAAACCTATATATTATGGCAATTTCATATGGTGTGTAATTTATTGTACATGAATCCGCCATAATGCACTGTGGGTACCATTCCCTTTGCTTTGAACAGCTAAATATAGTTTCATACATAATATATAGACAAGTCTGTAGGCAGGGGTCCGGGTTAAGGTCATGTTTGTGAAGAAATCAAGATTGGTGGGAATGTGCTGCTTTCCATATATCCAGCTTCCTAATGTCATGATTTACTTTAGTGAACAAAATGACACGCTTTGGTTGGGGAAGTTCATGCATGGGGTTGTACAGTATGCAGGGAAGCAGATCATAACAACTGCAGTTCTTGCTGTGGTATGCCTTCATCTGTTTGAAAAGGCTGTATGTTACTTTAGAATGAGTTGTGAACGTGTCTGGTGGGGTGGGAGTGGGGTTCCCCTTCATGGTGGCAGGCAGGCTTCACAAGCAGCCTAGTTCCAGCAGATGGCCACAGCTGTTTGGAGATAAGTGAAAAAGACACTTACAGAGAGAAGCTGCAAGGCTGTTACATTTCATTACAGCAGGTCTCCCAACTATTATGTTCTCTCCTTCATTTATTTCTTACTATTCATTTTCATTTGATTATTTGATTACAGTTTGATCTAAAATAATAAACAATGATAAAGGGAAGGGGAAAGCAATCTTTGAGGCACTGGTTTATGACTGGATCACATTCTTAAAGCCCTCATAAAAGGGTTCCTCTACAAGAACATTTCAACACAATGACTCAGAATCAGCAACACCTAAAAATTAATGACTTATTAACATATTCAGTATACTAAAGGTCCTCCTACTTACCTCTTGCAGTGTGAGGTTAAAAGTTGTTGTGGTCACCCGCAGTGCAATGTCAGCGGTCAAGAGATGTCACAGCGCTGAGGTGTTATGAAGCTTTCCTGAAGGCTTTTCCTTGTCATGCCGCACACAGAGGATGTGTTTTTCCTCTCTGTTTTCCTCACCTTATGGCTTTTAGACATCCATATGGAGCAACAATAAGTTCTTCCAGCACCGATCACACATTAAAGATTGATGTGCCTTGGAGCGCTCGGCGCGGCTCTGTGTTTTAGCGGCTGAATGTAAGAGAGAAGAGGGGGAGTGAAGCGAGGTGTGGAGAGGAGAGAAGACAGTAGGTGAGGAGTAGAGAGCAGGTAAAAGTTGAAGAGTTGGGGTGAGGTGAGAAGAGAAGAGAGGGGGGCTGAGGAGAGAAGAGGAGAGACAAGGTGAGGAGAGCACAGATGAGGTAAGGAGAGGAAGGCGCGAAGAGAGGAGGGATGAGGGAAGGAAAGAAGAGATTTTGAGAGGAGAGGAGAATGGGAGCGAGGTGGTCTTAGCCACTAGAGACTGACAGGGTAGTCAGTGATTGACCGGGGCCCTGATAAGGGTCACATGGCCCTTGCTGCACCTCTTACTGGTTAACCTGAGTAACCAAAGTAACTGATCTCCAAAAGAATACTGCACTGAGCATCTCTTGTCTGTAAAGTGACATGTTGTTCGAGATCAGCAGTTACACCTGAAATCTGGGTTATCCAGATCCCACCCACCCCTGACACACACACACACACACACACACACACACTCACTATAAGATTTACAGTGGTGCTTTAATAGATTGTCTTTCAGTCTGTACACATCGAATGGGTGCAGTCATTGTACACATGGAATGAGTACAGTGCGGTTTGTACCCTGAACTCCAACCGCGTTTTATTTATTCATTATCATTCTCCTCGCTCTTTCCTCACCTGGCACCTCTGACAGACACTAGGATGGAGGGGCACCTCCTCACCTCCTGGCTTCCTTCAGGAGAGTAGAAAAAGCCTGCTTTTACTTGTACCTCACTCATAACAGCTACTGCACTTTTTGTCTGTGATCAAAGGGAAGGACAGACACAAACCATGTCTCTTCCTCCTTCACCCTGGCTAATTTCCTATGTGCTGATGGAGAGTGTCAAGATAGTCAACCATTTCCAGTAATTAGCTCTTACATTGATAAACAATTGTAATGAAGCTATTAACCACGAAATAAACCCTGAGATAATGGGGAACATCGAGAGCTTAGTTAGCTACACTGAATAGTAAACTACTATGGCTACACCATACAACTAATACTTATGTCTAATATCAATCTAGTCTCATGGAATGATCATAAAAATAGACAGTCAAGAGTGACCATCTTGAGATGAATGTCATTCTGCATACAGCCTATGAGTTAGTGCAATGGGTTAGTGAGCCTGGCAAAATGTAGTTTCAAACACTAACATCATCAAATATATCAAAACTGTCCAACATATTGTACAATTGATTTTATAACGTCTATTTGTGCTGTGGTTGGTGAAATTCTGACCACTCGTTAAGATTAAAGAAATATTTGCTGTTAATTATACATCACAATAGGGCTGCTGTGTGTATGTGTGTGTGTGCATGCGTGTGTATGCATTTATGTGTGAATGAGGAACAGTTTGTTGAGCCTCTTGACTTTTAATGAGAGCCTCATGGTGAGGCCTGTTTCATTAGTCCCCCACTGTTTGGCCTTAATTACTATGGAAATCCTTTCTTTTTGGACACATTTACTCACTGTTCAGATTGTGTTTCAGACTGTGGAAGAATGATCGAGAGAGAGAGAGTTTTCCCTCTGATTGTGTAGGTGATTTTAAGGAGAGGGCGTAGCAACATCTGGACAGAAAATGATGCAGTATGTGTCTTGGTGTGTTTGATTATAACTAAATCTCAATCTCTCTCCCTCTCTCTCCCCCCTCTCTCTCTTTCTGTCTCTCACTTATGTGTGTGTGTGTGTGTGTGTGTGTGTGTGTGTGAGTGTTAACAACACACAAGATGAATGAAACACACACACACACACAATGGCCAACACAATAAAGTGCCCTTCCTCTCTTGTGGTGTTGCATCTGGGTGTGTGGGTTTTGTATTTGGATCGGCGGCCATGCAATAATTTTCCTGCTGACACACACTGAGCGATAAGAATATCTGCTTGTCATTTGTGGAAAATACAGCCTTTCATAATAAGTGTTCTCTCAGAACTATGGCAGCCAGTTATTATTCTTGCAGGCTGAAAAAAAGAAAATTATACTCTTTCTTTCTTTTTTTCCTTCTGTCTATCCTATTTATTTATTGAGAAGCCTTTTCATGTTTCTTTACTTTGCCATTTGTTGTCTCACATTGAATTGTACTTATTGAGTTATTCTATATATTTATCCGCCCTTCTCTCTCTCTCTCTCTCTCTCTCTCTCTCTCTCTCTCTCT
>JAGFZM010002066.1:201662-220679 GCA_017657215.1 Limnothrissa miodon | reverse complement strand
CTCTCTCACACACAAACACACATCACATACATACACATGTGCCCTCACACTCACATATGACCAATTGTATGTGAATGTGTGTGTGTGTGTGTGTGTGTGTTTGTGTATACAAGAGAGAGAGAGAGAGAGAGAGAGAGAGAGAGAGAGAGAGAGAGAGAGAGGCAGAGGTAAGTTACAGAGAAGCCTTTCATCCTCTCCCTAACTAGGTCTTGCTGTACATGGCCACCAGAACACATCACCTCCTCACACACAAACACAAACACAAACGCACACATACACAAACACACTCCCCTCCACCCCCTTCTGATTTCTTGCCTCCCTTTCTTCCTTCTTGTTCTCTTGTTGACATTTTCATCTGGGTGTTTGGCTTTGCCGGCGAAGAAAGCCCCGAGGCAGAACAGAGCAGGGCAAAGAAGCGGGAATAGGCAGCGGTGGAACAAACAACTCTTTTAGAAAGGAAAGCTCCAGAAATAGAGCAGTGCTCCGCCGTGCCACCACTGAGGGCGAATTGCAAACAACACAACCCAGCTCCCATGTAGAAAGAGAGGAATTTAGGTGCACTTAGAGGCCAACAGCGAATCATGAAAGGTGATCATTAGGCCACACAGAGAACCTCAATAAATACTGTGTTGAATGAGGGTTTTAATATCATTTCCAGCAGTATCGTGTATGTATATATATTATGGCCAGGGTATCCATTATCTACAATTTTCACATTTGTCAGTAGTGTTTTCTGTCAGCAGTGTAATGATCTGTCATGTTATTTGCGTCCTCTTCCTCTGCCTGACAGGATATTTCAAATCTTGCTCGCCCTCTCTTGCTCATCTTCCTTTGAGCTGTGGCAGTCCCAGCTCCGCCATTGAAGTCCCTTACAGCAGACGCATCACTTTGCTATTTCTGCAGCTACTTGGGGGTGGCTCTTGGTGGACACATCCTAGGGGGTGCTGGTGCAGTGATCATGTTCTCATTTGGAGAGTGGCTGAAGTTCAGTGATACCTGTCATCTTTGAGCAAGAGCATTGCTTAAGTCAGTACTTGATGCGTGATCAAAAAATGTTCTATATATTACATTGACAACAAGTCAAACCTCTATAGTGTTGGGAATGTATATTCTCTATTATGAAAGCTGAATTGAATGCTATAAACATTAATGTTGTCCATGGAACATGCATGAATGAATTGAGCATGTGTGAATGATTGCACTGGGCTTGTGACAGAGATCTCTCATTTACTAAAACTGAAAAGGAGGATGTGTTTGGCACGGGTGCTGTCCGTGGTGCTGAAGCAGCTCACTGGCAAAGATCCACTAAGTCCTCAGAGCTCATGCAGCCATTCTCATACACCACCCCCATAAAGAAACGTATGACAGGAAGAGATAGGTGAGGAGGTGGATAACTAAGCCAAGTAAGGAAGCCAAATGCCACGGCAAAAGGGCTAAGCTGACTGTACCATCAATACTATTCTGACAATTGGTAGAAGAAATGAAGCAAGATGCTGGTGCAATTTTATCATTATCCTAACAAACTCTTTATTTTAAAAACCTATAAGCATTTAGACCGGAAACACTGTACATGGCCACAGTGTGGTTTTCTGTGAGAGGTATTTTAAGTGACCATGAGTTGCACATCCATTGGTGTTGTGCATTTGTTGGAGATTGCAGAGGACAAAGTAACACAAAGTGTTACAGCATGTAAGTATTATGTACATGCAAGCATTGGTCAAGGTATCCCATTGGTCAATTGATCACATTACTATACGATATTATTCCCAGTCGGACTATGTGTGTTTTCATGGAGATCTGTGACAAAAGCAGCATAAAATTATGTGTTACTGGGTTGTGGGTGGAAGTAATACATGGAAATAGTTCAATATCTCATTTTAGCACAATTTGACAATGCCCATTTTTTGACATTATGAATAAACTGCGTTGACATTCATGCCTTAAGCTGTTTAAAAATGCTTTTTCTGAGATGATGTACTGACGTAGATCTAGTGACATGGAGCTGTGGTTTCATAGTTTTCTTGTCACTTGTCTAGCAAGAATGTTCGGATGCCCTCAACATTAAATCAAAATGTTCATTATAGTAGTGCCCAGACAAAATTACAGGTTGTGTCTCAGTAACAGTGACTTCACAGCAACAAATATTAACACTTTAAACGCTAGATTCAACACTAGTTTGTTGGTCAATACATAATATTAAAGTTTTGTGTTCTTTTATGACTTATTTCTGTATTTCTAGAATGTCATTCATCAAACTTGTTTTTTTTCACACTTTTTCGCACAATTTTACTGCTCAGTTCTTACGCAGTTAAAGCCTGTAGAGTGTTTCTGATTATAGTCTGATTTGCTGAGAACAAGCCCACTAGCCTACAAGGTCCTAGCACATCAATGCAACTTAACAACCTCTAAGTCCTTGACTTCCATTACTTTAATAGCAGTGCCCATATTTTCACAACCTGTCATGCAGCTTGGAGCCGAGGGTGGTTCACTACAAGGCTGAGGAGATGTCACTCGATATAAGAACCGGGTTGCCAGCTCCAATTATGCCTGCAAAAAAATTGACCAATTCTTGCCTCTCCTTGTGCTCTGTCATTATGTGTAATAACTATCCAGTGTTCTGGCAATCGATAAACTTGCTCTTCACATCACTCTCTGCCTGTCTGTTTTTGTTCTCTGATTGTCTCACCCTTGTTTTTGTTCATCCCCCCCCCCCTTTCTTTCTCTCTCTCGCGTGGTCTGTCTCACTCCCTCTCTCTCTTTTTGTCTCTCTAAACATTCCAAAGGGAATTCATGACACTCTGCAATCACCTCAGTACACCAACATATTTCTGTTGACTGACGCAGTGAAGCTTGGCAGAGATAGGCATGCTTCAGACAGCTGGAATGAAGTGCATACACATCACAGGCTCTTTGTAACAGGTCTTGAAGTGTTGAATTTTGATTAAAGACAATGAAGGGTTGTTTGTTTGTCATTTGTTGGGTTGTTTCTTTCTGTCTCCTGTCTTAGACACACAAAGAAACACAACCATGACACACACACACACACACACTTGCACAGTTTGGATGTCCTTTTATGGATTATAATCTCAGGTTTTATATGACCCTGAGGATTGGGACTGGGGATTGTATCCTCCGCATTGCATATTACACTACAATATCTTTATGCTGTAAAATTATATTGTAATCATATCATCATAAATTATCATCATAAATTGCTCACTCTTTCTTTCTTTCCCTCTCTGTTAAACTTTCCGTCTCAACTTTACTTTATTAATACACTTCCTGCTGTTCTCTTCAGCATTATGAGTGACAGATTCCAACCTCCAACCCTCCCACCTGGACTATTGTGTGACAAGATCTCTTCCCACATCTTAATTTATTTTCTCTATCACTCTTGAGATGAAAAGTTCTTCATTAATTAGACATCTTCCTATCTGCACACATCTGATATTCCTGTCCATCTAGGCAGTCAGAAAGTTGTTCTCGGAGATCATTTTTGTCTTCTACATCAGTGTGAAAATTCTGGGAATGGTCCGTTAACCATACTGAACAGCTTGTTAAAGCTAGATTAAGACTTAAAGAGCATGCAAAAAGTGATGGAGTCTCGTTAATCGCCCACATTAACATAATGGTGTGAGATGAGATTACATATTATACAAAATTGCACCAGAGACAAATTTGCATGGCACAGAGTTGAGAGAAACGATCCGCTTTTATTTCTTCATTGATGGGGATTTCTATACTTGCCAGGGACCTAATGTCACTTTGGGCAATATCTGCCCACTGCTGGTGTATGTCATTAAGTGCAGCATTATGGTTTTAATGATATCAGACTTCACCTTCATTAGAACAAGTAGCCATGATGACTTGTCATGGGCACATATCTGAACTACATTGTCATCTGTATGTATGGTCCCCCGTACCACATGTACTCATTTGGAGCAAAGTAAAATTCTTTCCTGAATTCATTTCATTTGAATAGCTCTGTAATGGTGTCCATTTGGGAAACAAAGTGCACTTGTCTCTGCATTAGCATGGATGGAAAGAGCAGATATTCAGTCCTTTGTCCTGCAATAAAATGCTAAACTGTCAGATACACTGATACGGCAAATAACCTTGTCACAGGTATATGTTGTTATACTGTCTAGAAAAGACCGGTTCTTTGCAGGCTTTGACTTGACAGGCAGTTAACTGCAAAGAGCTCAACGCGTCTTTGGAGTCTGCGGAATACAGAAATGTTCTTATGGATCCCTCCTTCTGTTCCTCCTCCTCTACCTCCTCTTCCTCCTCTTTCTCTTCGCACGGAGTTGACAGTATCCCCTCATGCAGAAGTAATTAGTTCCAGGTCTTGTGAGGAGAGAGTCTGTCAGAATCTCCTGGTGCCTTCACAAAGGCTTATTATCACCTTGATATTAAATCCTCTTACTTTTTAAAACGGGAGAGAACGAAGTGAAGAATAAAGAGATGGAAATTTAGGCCGGCCGGCCGACAAATGTCACACCCGATTGGCTGAGAAAGAAAAGGATACTGCTACTGTGCATACTATGGGAAGAAAAAGACAAAAGGCTTAGGTGACTAGCAGGTTGTTGCCTTGCACACTGTGACAAGTTAAACGGGGACAGCACTTACATCTGAATATCACAGCATTGAAAAAGATGGTGTGCATGTGTGTGTGTGTGTGTGTGTTTGAGAGCAAAATAGAAAGCCTGAGGAGAAAAGAATTAATGGTATACAGTATTTCTCATATTTTGAAAGATAAATACCCTTTTTGTATGGCAGTATACAAACATTCTTGTTTTTAATGTATTTGTTGTGCTGGTATGGTTTGTTTACTGCACATTTCACAGCGAGATCTCTGGAGGATCTTTAATCACATCCAATTGGAAAGATGGATTTTTCAAAGTGAGCCTTTGATGTGACGCTGTAATTCTGGGTTTTGATCAAATTACACTGTACAGCACTTATGTTCTCCTGGCCTATCATGTATTTGCTGGATTTAATCAGCTACCCACTGTGGCGTAATTACTATTACTCATCTCAACATGCCTTGTAATGCATTGGTGCATTGTAGAAAAGCGTTAAACAAGCATATGCGTGCTTACTGAAATAAAGAGATCAACAAGTGTTGAGGTGGGGTGGTGCAGGTGGTGTTTAGTTTTCTGTGGTGTTCAGTTGCTGATGGGAGCAGGGTTGAGTGTCCCCATCCATTATTTATCCCATTCTTTCTATTTTCAGTTCCACAGTTGTGTGCTGCACAGCCCTGGGACATGCAGGTCATTTTCACATGAATGGCAATGTACTGTATAGATTTTGCGTGCCTGTCTCTCTGGTGCTTACTTGACAATCGTCCAGCTCGCTTATTAGACCCTTAATCTCATTTGCTGGGTACTCCCGCCTTGAGCATACCTAACACTGCTTCACCACTGCTTGTTTTTTTGTTTTTTTTTGTCTAAAAACTGCATGTAAATGTACCAAAATACCACAGCAAAGCCTTCATTTCTGTTTTTCGTGATCCAAGATAGCGTTCATTTTGTTCTCCCACCTGCCTGTTATATGCCTATTATATGGAGCTTGGGCTTGTATTTGCTTAAGCCTTAATATCAACAGGCCTAACTTTAGCATGCCGACGGCCCTGGCAGTGATCTGATTTGAGCTGAGCTGATGCGATCATGTTCACAGTACCCCTTAATCGACTTTTGTGTTTGTTCAGTGTGGTCGGTTGATGTGTGTGTGTATGTGTATGTGTGTGTGTGTGTGTGTTAATGCTTCGTACATTCAATGGCAGGCTGTCCTGTCAACAACAGGGCACTTAAAATAAATCCCTCTCTCTCTTTTTCTCTCTCTCTCTCTCTCTCTCTCTCTCCACATCCACATTTCATGCCCTAGAGGGAAAATGTGTTGGAATAATGGTTTGTCTTCTGAGGGACGATTATGATATTTTTGGTTGTCAAACATATGCAGCCATTTGCTTAGTGCTGTAAATTACCTAAAATATCTGCAGTAATGTTTTGGCTCGATAAGCACAGTATCAGTTTGATGGGCTTCATTAGCAGACTTGTTTAATTTCACTTTTTTTTTTACTTCTGAAACAACAGCATTCTATTATGTTATTATGACTTGTCACTATAGTCAGCATTAATTATTTTGTTTTACCTTGTTTCCCCATGGAACATCAATTAGCTTCCTCTGGGTAGTAATAGCGCCTTCGTCTGATTTGTGTCTGGGAAATGGTTGTGTGGTAATTATGCAAGGATAATTCAAGGAACATTCCCTCCTAAGGAAATAGATAATTGTGATCCTTTGGTGGCGTTGTGGAATTTTCTGTTTCTAAGGATTTCTACTCACTCCTTACCAAAGTCCCTTGTCCATCTCTATGACCCAACACCTTGCCCTTGGTCACTGATCAGCAGGTTTTAAACGTTTCAAGAATAAAGAGCCCTTTTTGATTCCTCCTGCGCATCCTGTTTTTGCATCGCATTGGTATTCATGATTACGTAAAGAAACTCACTTACTTTCCTCTCTCACCCAGAACCTTCCACCAGTGCAAGTACTGGTTGATAAATATAAAGTGACAGCTCTCCAGTATCTTACACACACACACACACACACACATGAACTGAGAGAGAGAGATGGGGAGAGAGAGCGCTACATATTTGTGGTGCAGCCTGGATTACAGCTGCCTGTCATTCTCCCTCAGTCCAGCTGTCTCTTAAAGCCCCCGGGCTGCGTATTCTGCTCCTTTGCTGCCATGCTGGGACATGCTCCATGGCATTACTGCCACTACCCACCCCCACCCCCAACCCTCGCCACCTCCACCCACCCACCCCATCCCTCCAGTGCTACTAACTGTCCAAGCCATCCCCTGCATCCTCTAACAGCAGCAAACACAGTTGCATAAATGCATGAGGATCTGTGGTGGTCTGCCTGCAGAGGGAAAGGTAAGGTCAGCAGTGCACCGGGAGAACTTTTGTGTGTGTGTGTGTGTGTGTGTGTGAAAAAGAAGTAAAGGTGAATTGTATTGTCACTCACTTTCAGTGAGGGAGCCTCACTGTAGGACTAGCCATCACACATATTCTTCTCTCACTTATGTCTGCCCCCCACCCCTCTCTCTCCTCATGACAGCTGTCTGCTTCTTTGTCCATTACCCTTGCTGTGTTTCCTTCATATGATACTGTCCTTCACTACTTCCTCTAACTCCTCCATCTCTCTCTCCCTTACTCCCTCGTCTCTCTCGTTTTACCCTCCTCCCTCCCCTTCTTCCACCCAGCATCTGTTTCTCCCTTTCCCTCAATCCTTTTTCAATCCCTTTGTCTCCCATCTCTCTCTCTCTCTCTCTCTCTCTCTCCGTAAATGTATATTCCCTAGATACAGAGCCTCACAGCAGTCACCAGATGCTTTAGGTGGCCACAGAGCTGATCTGAATGCATCATATGGCTGCTCACGTATCCCATTGTTTCGATGGAGGGCCAGCACCCCTATTTCCTCCCATTATGTTGTCATTAATCTTTTACAGGCACAACCATCTATAGTCTTTGCCCATCTATAGTCCTTTCCCCTTTGCTTATCAAACATGACCTTTAAAAGGAAACAGAAATATATTTCCTGCTTTTGCGATGTCAGGTGCTCTCTTCTCTTCCCAAACTTGCATCATAACTTAGACTTCACACAGACAGACATAGATAATAAACAAAGGCGTGGACAAACACAGACAAAAGACAATATACTAGTTAGTGTATAGGCAATATTCACTAATGTTGCTGTACATACAGAGATGTATACAAGGCTGTCAATCAAACAACTGTTCCTTAATTCAAACAATGATTTAAGTTGTCAAGAAATTGAAGGTCAGTATGGTATTGTTGACCAGTATACTACAGGGTGTATTTGGCATTTTAGCAGCCTTGAGTACACACTCTGAAAGGGCAGAGGTGTCGATCAGAAACAATTCCCTTTGGATATAGTGAGTGTGTGTGTGTATGTGTTGGGGTAGTGGAGGGGCATACTGCTTCCAGTGACTGCTGTAGACTTTACTGTTGCCTGTGCCCTGCATCTGTTGGGCCCTCTGCTCTGGTGCTGAAAAGAAATCTCTTTAATGAAGCTCCACAGACCAGTCACAAGCTGTGCTGAGGCAGGCATCAAGGTGAGAGGACTACTCCCACTACTAAAGGAGTATGTGTGTGTGTGTGTGTATGTGTGAGAGAGAGAGAGAGAGAGAGACGAGGATGAGGAAACACAGGAAATTTGCCTCCTGACATCTCTCACTTTCACTCGCTCCTTCTCTCTATTGCCGGCCCTGTCTCTTCACCTTCCTCCAGGAACCTGCTGCTTGAACATGACCTCACAGCAGACACATGACCGCTAACAATCTGTAATGAAGCACTGAGTGTGTGGGCTTGTGTCTGTCTCTGCAGGACTGCAGGTTTATTCTAGTATGTAATGGACAGTATATAGATTTTAAATCTGGGGTCAGGACCCTTTTTAATATTAATAATTTAAAATGGTTTTGCTGGGACACCAAACCGTTCTGGGGTTCATAAATACCTGGTGTAATAAGTGGTATTAAGTGTTATTATTAGCCTAGGCTTATCCCTTGATTGCAAAGTTGTTTTGGAAATATCAGGTTTGTTTTTCGTCTGAAAGCCCCAAAAAATGATGTTCAGTGAAAGATCCACTGGTGGCTTGTGAGTCCCAGGTTCCCGACCAATACATTAAACTGTTTATGCCACTTCACCACATGGAAAGTGTGTGTGTGTACGTGTGTGTGTGTGTGTGTGTACACGTTGATGTTGAGTATGTGGTTTAATGGACAGAGTAATGACTGCACGCTAATTAACAATTTAATTGCTTTAATTTTACTTTCCTGCCTACTCAGCTGATTTTTGAGCAGGACCAATAAACAGCTGGGACTCCTTCATCTCATTTTTTTATTATTAATCTTCAAATATCAAGAGAGCTGACCATGTTATTCTATTGAGTGACTTGTGAACCACAACTCATTTAACAAACGACAAAAGAAAAACCTAACCAGGTGTTGAAAAATCCACATCTACCTAACCAGTGAATCAATCTCTCTCGCTGTCTCTCTCTCTCTCTCTCTCTCTCTCTCACACACACACACACACACAGACAATTTATTGCAGTATTCATATGTCCTTCCATTACAATAAAACCCTATGAACCACTTTCATACTGTTTCTCTCCCTGGCTTGAATGCACCTGATCTACCTAATAACATTATGCTATGTCTGGTTTACCATGATTTTTTTGTGCACTAGCAACTGTGTGTTTTGTTGACTCCTCCAACAAATGATTTTCCTAAGCCAGAATATTTCTTACCTCTTATTCTGTAAGTGTTTTCCTAACATGTTTTGTTTCTGTGTGATGGGTATGAGTTTGAGTTCATCTTCTCTCCGTTGTTCACACTTTGCATAGTGTAAATGCACTAGATGAGAAGAAAATCATATTGATTTTTGTCCCTGCCAAAAAAAAAATGATATTCTACGTTAAAACTGGCTGAGGACAATCTATAATATAAGAAAAAGAAAGATGAATCTGTGTTAGCCATGAGTAAAGAGCTGAGCTAAACCAGCAAGCCTGATGCTGATAGACAGTTCCTGACCCTGCTTTGATCCCAACCCTCTTCTGGGCCGGGCTGGACGGATGTCTTTAGACAGCCAATCGTTCGCTGTCTTGCCAAGCCCTGCAGCATTCTGAGACTGTGGCCGGGGCCACGACTCCAGGGCACTGCTTGTTGAGCCTGTCACTGCCAACATTTCACTCGACCCCAAAACAACAACAATGAAGACGGCGGCGGCCATCCCGTGGCGGCGGGAAAAGGATTTCTTCAAAGTTCCGGCCAACTCCTTGTCCTGACGTGCACCAACTTCGAGTGACATAGACTGCATCCTTTGAAGTGCACTGAAGGATTTTCACAAGCTTTTTTAAAGACCTCAGTACAGTGCCTAGGCTACGGATTTTGCCTGTCTTACCAGTGGGGTTCACAGTGAATGCTCTACGCCTTTGCAGAGGTTTAGGCTAAACACTGACTGCCCAAATCTCCTCAGTCTGTTCAACCAAGGAGTGATTTCTATAGAGATAGCTTGGTAGCCATGCACAACAAAGTTCCCAGAATGCATACGTCATACTCCCATAAATCACTGCTTGCCTCTCGATCACAGACACTTAAGGCATAATGGGGAGCCATTTCTTTGTTGTTAAAAAATGTAAAAGTAATGGCCTCACTGAGGATGTAGGACAGCAGTGTGTGAACACACACAAACACACACACACACACACTAAAGAATTTGCATGTGTGTTGAATGGCAATGTTGTCAGTGTCTAGAAACAAGCGAATCTGGGTAACATATGCATTGCTTTTCCAAACAGATTGCAGATGATTTTACACAGAGCATTATCTCTGTACATGGAGAAGAATGGGTCATATGAGTCACCTGAGCTTGCCTACAGGCTCATTTAATTTGATTTATTTACACTGACAAAGAGAAAGATCAACAGTTCATGATCGCACTGTCACATTCAACAGCCGTCATCTATTATATAAATGCATATTTACATAACCTGTTGCTTATTCATTAGTTCATAATGAGAGGGTCAAAATCATGTCCTGCTTCATCACTCATCACTCAAGTCTCATCACGAATCATGTAAACGAACCAAAGCAATGTCATTACCTTTCCTTTTTCTGAGCTTCCTGAAGCTTGTTGGGGTGTTGTTTGTTTGTATGTGTGTGTGTATGGGAGGGAGTGCAATGTTTTTTTTTCTATGTAATGACTAGCTCTTTATTCTGATTAATCAGGCCTTAACTTGGCAGGATACACACACAAGCATACTCACACATGCGCACACACACACACACACACACACACATGCACAAGCTTGTCGAAAGGCCCGACTAGTGCCAGAGAAGGTAGAGAATCATACAGAGAGCATAATGGATTCCTCATGCTTCTAAGAAATGAGAGCAATATGCCAACATCTAAGAGAACCTCAGAGAGGAGCTAAAGAGAGAAAGAGATTTGTTCTGCTCATTCGACAACACAGCCAACTGACCGTCGCTTTATTTTCCCATCCTATGGAATGCTTCATTAAAGCACTTTTACTTACAGTTGCAAACATTTGAACATCTTTGCTGGACCCATCAGTTCGTGCCTCAGCTCGGCACGTCGATACGCATTAAATATTCAGCTGTGGTGGTGGCATTGATCTGCGGGAGTGGAAGCCTGGTACGCCTCCGGCCACTGGCTGTCTGGCTGCCAGGAGGATTAGTGTGACGGAGTAGCCCGACCACTGAGGCTGGCCAGCCCCGGGGGCATGGCTGCGACTGCCGACGACTGGCTGGACTTTTAATTATTGCGATGAGATGCACCGCTGGTGGAGAGCGGTGGCTGAGATATTCAGTGTACGCATGCAATGCTGATCATATTGCGCTATTGTCAGTGGGGATCTCTCTTTCTCTCTCTCTCTCTCACTCTCTACCTCCACTTTTAGACTTATTCTCCATCTCTTGAGTCGCCTCTTGATCACACAGTCATTAAAACACTTTCAGCTCTTTTCAAATTTGGTCAGTTGTATTTCCAGGGCTTTTTATTATACTTCCACATCATTAGAATACTTGAGTGGATTCTTTCTTTTTTCTCACTCCTGTCCATGCCTGGTAGGCTGCTCTGACCACCTTTCCAGACAGAGATGCCTGACTGGAAGGGATAATTAGATGGAGAGGGATAGAATAGTCTTCCAGATGTGTGTGTGTGTGTGTGTGCGTGTGTTTGTGTGTGTGACTCAGCAGACCGGTTACACAACCAGCCAAGATTGGCCTATTCTTTCCCTTTTTCCAAGATAGATGCCTGCAGGCATGGGCTCAGTTGCTGTCGCACGTGTTCTCTCATTGCTGGAGAATCAATTGTGACATTTCAAGTGAGTTTTTGCATTGGTCGTCTCTGCTACAGGGAAACTGTTGTCTCATTGATGTACAGCTTTTTTTGTTCATGCGTCATGCCCTGTTTTTCTCCCATATTGTAACACACACCTACACACACACACACACACATATTGAAAGCAGACCAATGTGTAGGATGAAATACTGTATCCTCCAGAATTTTACTTCTAGCTATGAGTAGAATGGAAAAATAATCTGAATCTTGGAATGAGAAATGGAACAGGACATTGTGGCATCTCTTCCTCAAGAGGAAGAGGGTTTGGTGGCACGCCATCTTTGTTTATTTCACAGCACTGAATGTGGTAGTAAACTGAGAGTCAGAACATCAGGAAAATTCTTATTCATCCTTCAGTGAACATTTATAATCTAAAACTGTTTCTTTGGTTCTTGATTGTGATTGGCTGATTCTTCAACATCAATTAAAAACTGTTACATGACATAGCCCATCTCAGCGAAGCAGCGTGTAGCGCTACCTGGCAACCACTCTCCAAAAGGAACTATATGTATTCGCGGAAGAATGGTTATTACAATACACTATTTTATTTTTAAAGTACATGGCTATATGCAATGAAATCTTATAAACAATTTACTTAAACAGTTTTAGATAAGCAATAAGCCACTCGAGTCTGTGCGTATACACTGGTTTTAGAACAGCTGAGGGGTTTAACGGCACTCCGCTTCGTGTCGTGCCTAACAACACCCATCATTTACATTTATGCATTTAGCAGACGCTTTTATCCAAAGCGACTTAAAAAACGAGGATAACAATCGAGTTACATAGCAGAAACCTTAAGGAGCATAGTGCTAGGGGATAGTGCTTCAGTTCATTTTAGTGCTAGGATAGAAGATGTTCTCTGAATAGCTGTACAGCTGTTCTAAAACCCTTGCATGGCCTCTCGTGGCTTATTGCTTAATTTAATAACACACATAATTCAGTTTTCTGCAGAAAAAGAGCCCCCTACACAATATTGCACATATCTCAGCAACTTTTTTGTGATTGATTGATTTATTAATTGATTTTTTGATTGATTGATTGATTGATTGATTGATTTAATACTTTCTTACCCTTTCTTCCTCTGAAACAGAAACAACTCAAAACCACAAAATAGCACCTTAGTTACACTGGTCCTAGTTACTTCCGTTTATCTGCTGTTCAAATATGCACCCACTGGTCATTGTAAGTACACACTCAGTGCAAGATAAGAAAAGTTCCCTCATATCGTCCTCTATCTAGCAGACTTCAAAAGAGAGGTGGATGCTTTTGAGAAAAGCAACATATTATCATCACATGAGCCCAGAAAAGCTTTCATGGAGTTGTGGCCGCCAGGGTTATCGCTCCTGATGTCCGCTTGCCAATGCCTCTCAGTGGAGCTGGTGGTGTGGGCTTGTTTGTCTCTGTGGGTGGCACTGGGGAGGGGAATGGGGGGATAGGGGGAATCAAGATGTTTTTGATCAGGCGGTCAAAAGGGATAGCCTTTGATCAGCAAATCCTCATTAGGGGTCCTGCGGTGGGGATTATTAGCCTTTTGAGTGTCGTAGGAGGGGGGTATGAATGAGGATGAGAGCTGGTACTAGCGTGTGTGTGTGTGTGTGTGTTTATTGGGCGACCCCATACTTTGTTACCCATGCCCTTGTTAAGACTGGCTTTGATCTTGGGCTCAAGCAATGCTGTATCGCTCTTCAAACATGCCGTTCACCTAGAGAGAGGCAAGCCAGCCATGCTCTTCTCTTGACTGACATGGGCTCTGATCATGAGCTGAGTGGCCTTGTTTCTGTCTGATCAGGGTCACACACACACACGCACACACACACACAGACACACACACACTGCAGGCTAGCATTGTTAATGACTTGTTTACAGGCATTGCATGGCATTGAAGAGACAGCAGTAGAGCTTTTGCTTCACCTACAGCCTTGTATTCTGCGGCCATGCTTAGTCTCTGATGAGCAAAGTGTTGTGGATGCACTGGATTCCTTTGTATTCATTTCCCATATAGCCTTCGGTTTTTGTTCACTATGTTGACACACTTCAAAAGTAATGTGTTGCATAAGAATATTACTGTCAAAAGTAGCATAACATTAGTTTTCCAAACTTCGATAACATTTTGTACACTCTCAAAGGGTTTGCAGGTTTTTTTCCCTCTTTTTCCGAATCTGTTATCTGCACTTCAAAGAAGTTTCAAATGCATGCTGACAAATGATAAAGCAGATTTAAACACGCTTTTGAGACGTGGCCTCCAGAACAGTGGCTTTGGCCCGTTTCCCTCCCAGTGCGGGGCAGTCATTCGTCAGCCACAAGCGGAGGCTTTAAATGCGACCTCTCCGCGTCTCGTCTCTTATCCAGCACAGCATGAGTCTGGAGTGCCGACTGACGGCACAGCCATTTTCTCCACTACTACCGCAACTCTTTTTTCCCCTCAGTGATTATGGGTAGGTTTAGAATTTGACAGACATCAGTGTTTTTAAATGATTGTGCTACGCCCAATCAACAAAATCACAGGTGGGAAAACAGTGCCTCGGCACACAGAAATACATTACGACAAAATCACCTGTTCCACTTTCCTTGTTTTCCATGTCATTTTACCTGCCTTTTCAAAATGTGTTCATGCATGGTGGGCATGCAGTGTTTTTGTGTTATCTTTAGGCTAAATACACTCTAAGAATCAGTACAAAGCAAATGGAAGAAGGCTATGTTTGTATCACAGAACTCACTCTAGGAGCAACAGCCAATCATTATGGACATAAAGATACGGGCTGCTGCATTGACACCTCACAATCGATTGGCTTCTGTTCGATACCACCAAACCTGCTGCTCCTGAAGTCAGAATCGGATACAAGCATGTGTTACATATCAATAGCCTCAACTTTTACTTCTGTAAACTGACTTATGTAGTGGTAGAGTAAGCACAATAGGAAAGCTGATTAACTAGTGTTCGTTCCAACTACTGGAGGGCACCTAGCTCTAGTGTTAAGAAAGTGTGATGCTGTCTCCCCCTGCGTAGGCCTACTATACTGAGATATTTTTCTCATATTCTGTCACTCTCTAATCATCTGCAGATATTTTAGTCACCTTGTTAGCAAATAGGTGGCGGTTTCCTTATTGCTATCTTCAAGGTAAGTGAGAAAAGAAGAAAAAAATTGTTCTTCCTTCGCTAATTGGTTGTGAGAAGATAAAAAAAAATTAATAATATGAACATCTTCTAAAATATAGAAGGGTATGTTTCAAGAATTTCTTTTGCAAACATTCAATTGTGTCTGAGTGTGTACACACACAATAATGTTTGTTGATCTCTAATTTCTGTCATGAGCTGCAGAAAAAAAAACTATTCACAAACACATGGTCCTCCAAATGCTCTGAAAACAGCATGTACGTATGTGTGTGTGTACAACAAGCTGGTGTGTACGTATGTGTGTGTGTGCAACAAGCTGGCATGCTCTGTGTTATACACAGTGTTTGTAAAGTTTTAAAAAGTAGTTATAGTTACTAGTTACTTCTCTAAAATGGCAACTCTTATCAGTAACTGTGTTAACTACATTTAAAAAATAATTAATAGTAAAAAAATAATTAATAGAAATAACTATAGTAGTTCTTTTGATTAATAGTTCCTTTAAAGAGCCCACAGAATGCAAAACCACATTTACCTTGTTATTGTTGAATTTAGGTAGCTTAAGGTATGCAACGGACTACACTGAAACTCCCAACACCATCTTCCGCCTCCTTCTATATGTAAATTTCAGGCTAGAATTTGCCAGGCTGAAAAAAACCAATCTGAAACTAGTGCTCGGTGTACGTAGACAGCGCAAAGCTACACCTCCTCCATTACATTGTCCAATCCAAAAAGCTCTAGCTCTAGAATCTTTGGTCCAATCAAAATTGTTTGTAACAGTCTCTTGTCCAGCCCCCTGTTGCTTCGGAGGTAGGCTATAAATGCACTGTAGTCTATGTAATAGCTAGCTAACATTGAGAACGGCTAACGGCTCTAAGAAAAATAAGTGCATGTTGAATTTCTGTTTGAAATAAGTGCATGTTGAATTTCTGTTTAACTGGAGAACATACGAAAAAAATGTCAGCACGCACGTGTAACGTTCCAGGATGTACTGGGGTTGTCCGGAATTTGCACTACCTTCCTCAAGAACCTTGCATTCAACGGGAGTAGTTGATTTTTATCTACAACCACAAGATTGGCCGTTTGCTCTGGTCAATTCACCCCATATTGTTTCGCCAACCTCGGACTGTATCAATCCGGCTTTTCACGAACACTACGCCTGAAACCAGGATCTATTTCAACTATTCTCCAACAACCGATTCTGCCGGTGGTAACCACGCTAGAATTCAGTGTTTTTTGGTCGCCATAACCATAGCATTACAGACTGGTATTTCTATGGCCTTAACAGTTTGCCTACTTGAAAAGTTGTTGCACACTCGGTCACTAAAGTGTTGCTAGCAAGCATAACAACAGATACTAATGTCGCATTTCCCCCAGGCTTCTGTGCTTATATAGCCCCAGTGTTGCATTTCTATTACCAAGTTTTAACACCGGGGTTTTAGGTGAACTTGGAATGTTTACTATACAAACGTAATAGCCTACGTTAATTTCCCGGTAAAGATGCATATCGCCGTCTATCATAGCATTTCATAACCTCAGACATTAGTGCTGAAACTAAAATGTAGCCTATGCCTACATAATATTAAATTGTAAATGGTTCTGCATAACGTTGTCATAAAGGCTGACATCCTATTGCATGTTTATTTAGCTCAGATAGTTAAGCGATTTTCTGCTGAGAAACAGACCTGCTGCCTGCTTGTAGTGTATGGCGCAAACACAGTGCGATATAAATTAAAACGGTAAGGGGAGCAATAAAACTGTAATCTGCATACAGTCTATATAGCCTACAGTTGGGGTCAGACTTGGATTTTTTTTGTAGCGGTAGCAGTAGACTACCTTCAAGCTAAATTTCCCCTTCACCTAAGATTCACTGACTTATCCTTGTGTGTCCTGAGATTCCTTGATGAAGTTCAAAGTTGTTGAGCCAGCATCGTTTATCTTTGGGCCAGAGTTCTTGCAAGTGGCTGTTCACTTCTACAGTCTGCCTTAAGTTCTTAAAAACAAATGTCATTATGCTACAAATTGAGCAGCTCTAATTTGACGTTAGGCTCCATCTGGGGGTACCGTTGCAGCATATTGACCTGCTACTTTCTTAGGCGCAAACGTAGCATGATAAAATAGAATGGTATGTGAAAAGGGGAGCGATAAAACGTTTACGGACACAATCGTGTCCTCGGTTCTCTGAACTTCAGAAGTGAAAACAGTCTGTATAGCCTACAGTTGGGGTCAGACGTAGATGAATTTGTTTTCTAGCAGTAACGTTAAGTGTGTCAATGAAACTAGGGAGCCAATCTGCTTCAGCGAAAAAACAGCCAATAGGCCTCACAATGAACTAGCCAATCAGCGCCACGGGGCGGGAAACTGGCCAAAGGGTGGGAAATACGAAATTTTTTAATGAATATACATTTCTGAGCATGGAATAGACGGCCTAGAAATGCTCCTGGGTCTTTTTCAGCCGCACAAATTTGTATACACAACTATTAAGGCTCAAAGAACATTTTATGATGGTCAAAAAATGCATTCTATGGGCTCTTTAATAGTTCGTTTAAGCAATTAAAATTAATAGTTCCTTTAATCATTTCTAAAAATATTGTGTACATGTCAGCCAACCATCAACAAGATCTACTACAAATTGTTGTCTGGGTTGGCCATCCGTTGAGACTTGTTTCATGAAATAATTATTTGAGCTAGATTGTACACTGATGCCACTCAGATTTTATGATACACATAAATACATGGTTTTACACTGATGCATGGTTTTACAGTGACTATAACATGCTTTTACATTTACTGCATGTGGAATGAATTAGATGTGTGTTTTAGCATACTGGAATACATGTAACCTGACCTAATCTGGTTGTCTTATTTATTTTGGCATCTGTTTGGTTTTGCCAAATACCGACTGATACCCTAGGCAAAATTGGTGGAAGTGAAACACAGGAATTGGTGGAAGTGAAAGAGAGAGAGACCAATTCATGCATGCCTGCCAGGCCACCCATGCAGACTCAGTCTAAGGTGGCGTGTGTGTGTGTGTGTGTGTGTGTATGTGTGTGGATGAATAGTTACTAAGGGGCACCAGTATGGGGACAAAAGGTCCTAGAAAGAGAGAAATCTATTTTTAAAAAAGCCCAGTGTCAGAGCCCTGTCCCTGACACTGAGACAAAGAGGGAAAGTAGACCATTTTTCAGTTTGCCACAGACATGCCATCCCTCACTTTCTTAACACAGTCACATGGAGGAGGTGACACCTTTGGATTGGGGGCCATCAGTTTAGTTGCAGCTGGCCAAAAATAGTTGATATAGTTGAATAGTTGTTGATGTCGACTATACGTTGTTTGGGCAAAAACAAATGCATCTTCTTTGGGTTGGTTAAGAAAGTAGCAGAATAATTAGGAGGGATGCTTTAAGGATGCTTTAAGCTGTCCATACAGTGCTTGTTGCAGATAACCTGCTCTTTGCAAACTAAGGTAAAATTCAGGGTATTTTCTTATGTGAATAATGTTTCACACATTAGTACAGTAGAACACTCAGAAAATGTTGAGCACACACTCACACACACAAATATATAAAAATATGTACACATATTCATGTGTACATGCTCACTACATTGCTCCCCTTGGCCCCTCACCCGAGGCAGCATATGTGCACTCACAGACACACACACACACAAGCACACACACAGCCTCTTGCCTTTGAAATTGGATGGGGCGAGACGCCCCAAAGCAAAACAGTTACAGCACATCTCCCGAGGACACAATGTTGATGGAACATCTGTTGCCTCGCTGCCTTTGCACGGTGTTGAGTTTGCGGTACACATGTCGTTTTCCTTCTTCCCCGTTTCATTGGGCCTGGCTACAGGGACGTTTGTTTGCAGTCTGTTTTCTTGCCTGCTGGTTTGAATCAGGAATTGTCGGAATGCCGTTTGCCTGAGTGGTTGTTTCGGCACAGGAAGAAT
>JAGFZM010002066.1:152383-184352 GCA_017657215.1 Limnothrissa miodon | reverse complement strand
GTGTGTGTGTGTGTGTGTGTGTGTGTGTGTGTGTGTGTGTTTGCATGCAGATGAAACTGCTGTGCTGCTGTTAATTAAAAAAAACCTGACTGGAAGGGAGAATGGTGCGTTGAGAAGTCTCCTGCATTATTCAGGGGATGAGAGAAATTTTTCATGAGTCTCTTTTCATGGGTCCTCTCAGGTGAGTTCATCCTAAGGCAAACAAACACATTGTCTAAATGTGCTTACCTTAATGTACTGGGACAATGCTTTGTTTTACCAAAACACACACACACACACACACACTCTCTCTCTCTCTCTCTCTCACACACACACACACACATTTAGCTGATATTTTGCAAAAATGAACAAAAAAAGCCCTGCATCTGTAGGCAAATTAGGCTTAGCTCCTGTGCAAATTGCTGATCTTTGAAGGTTAACATGTGGGCTTTGAAGTTGAAAGGAGTTGCATGTTATCTTCCCAGGACAGCTGCGCATAAGTGTGCACTACCATCTGACGAGGGGGCTTTTTATCACTGTAGTTCACTTGTAATTCAACCCCTCAATTAGCACCTCACTAAAACTGTATAGCATGGCAAGATACACCTAGGATATTATTTATAATAAAGAGGAAAGATTCATTTGCACCTACAACAAAAAAAACAACACTTGTTTCATTCATACTTACCTTGCATACTTGTGCACCTCACCTTTTCCACCAATTCATGGCATATCATTTTTTTTCTTTCTTTCTTTAAATCAAGCTCATGTGCATGTGCTATGATTAATCAATCTGATATTAAGTATCCAGAAAATAGATATTCAGGTTTCAGTAATCAGTACTGTACCTAGCATGGATCATATCTACTGTGTACATCATACTTACTGAGTTGAGTAACAGTGGAGAGGTTATTCACTAACGTTCATGTTTGAAGATCGGGAGCTCGTCCTACACAGCTGGACAAGAAGTGTTTTTTCCATTCAAAGTTAATATGGAGTGTTGCGGATGAGTGCTACAAGGTCATATTGTTGGCCTTCATGCAAAGCCGTATCATTGGAGCACGTAATATTATGTAATCCCATTCATTCTCATTAGACAAACTGCCTGGGACCCAGCTCGCAAAATTCGCTTGTCTGATCTCCACCCTTTGACACTATATGGTTATACTGATTATTACTGATTGATGAAAAGGGATGAGCTGTTCAGAATGTCCTTTATTTTATGATAACCACATTTATGAAGTAGTACCATCAGTTTTTTCTGCCCACATTAGTCTTACATGCCAATTCGTTGTGAAGTTTAAATTAACTGTCAAGTTAACAAAGAGTTACAGATTACATTTACATTTACATTTATGCATTTAGCAGACGCTTTTATCCAAAGCGACTTACAAAACGAGGATAACAATCAAGCTACATAGCAGAAACCTTAAGGAGCATAGTGCTAGGGGATAGTGCTTCAGTTCATTTTAGTGCTAGGATAGAAGATGTTCTCTGAATAGCTGGGTCTTTAAGAGCTTTTTGAAGGCCTCCAGAGATGGCCCTGTTCTGATTGTTTTTGGTAGGTCATTCCACCAGCGTGGGACGACACATGAGATTAGAAGACTCATGGACATTGTAACTGTGTATGTATGTGTATGTACTGTATATAACAGTGACTCTAGAAGATTGGATGGAAGCCTTGGGTATGATGTAATGGCAGTTTATCCAAACAGTTCATTCGATGCGTGGCTTAAAGAAATAGTTCTACAAACAAGCCTGTTTTAGCTTTCAAAACATGAAAATTGCTAACAACAACAAAGCACAGATGTGAGCATAACAGTAGCATAAGCAATATCTGATATGAGCCTGGCATGTCGTTTATGCCATATGTCTTATGTTTCTCTAAACAAATGATTGCCATAAGAGAACAGTCAGCTATGCCACAACACCATGAAGGCCTTGGTACAGTCGTACATACTTTGTATATTTTTAATTAAATAGCCAAACAGTCTTGACTAAGACCATTGAGATCAAAGCTCAAGTCTTTTCTCTTTGAGCGTTCACTTCTAAAGCAAACCACAGGCTGAGAAATGAAAAACACTATGCACAAAAGAAGGAAAAAAAAAGAAAACATAGCTGATGCCAGTACCGTCAAACAGTGATTGATTGCCTGCAAACTACAGTGTGTGTGTTTTTCTCGTTCTTTCTCTCTCTCTCCCACTTTTTCTTGAGTTGTGGCATAGCTTTCTTGCTGCTGTTGCTGATGACTGAGATGGAATTAGCTGATGCAACTGAAACATTGCCAGCAAGCATACATCAGAAGATCATCATCAAAGTCGACCATCTGTCTTCTTCCACAACTCAACCATTACCACTGACCCCCACAGACACCTTGCTGCAGCCAACAGCAGTGGCTTCCAGTGGTTTGAGCCGCTCCTAAGCTTTACCTTAACACACTTTTTAGCTTAATCGTGTGTTTTACAGCTTTTAAATGCCAGATTGGTTGCACGACTTGTGCTTTATTTGATTGTTATTTTAACTTAGTCAAAAAGACTCTGGAGGAATGACTCAGGGAACACTCAAAGAAGAGTAAGATATTTCAGAGTTTTCTTAGCACGGTACGAGTAAACATTATCGTTAAACCAGACCCTGATCTTTATCAGTACCAGTTATATTCTCTAAATTCAATCATTTTCTATATGGAAAAACGATTAATCTAACAATTTGATGGCAATTAAGACATACAGCCTATACCATAGTAGAGAGTAAGGAGGGGAACGTGGAGAGAACACTAACCCTTTCCTACATCAAAAATCTGGCGTGCGGATGAGAAGTGTGGTTTTAGTGCCAGTCATGCAAATTTTCATCCTCTCGTTAGTCACCAAAGTTACCTCTCAAAACTGTTGGCAGGCAGGTGTGGAAGACCCATCTTATGTCGTTGGGGAAGGGTGAAGCCTAAGGGCCAAACACTGACAGAGAAGTGATTGCCATTGGCTCTATGCTAAGGGGTTGCAGGAAGGAGTTGGCATTGAGCCTAGATTGGAGGCTCTCCATCACTCTCTAGCTTGACCTTAGACTGGCTGGTTACAGCTCGTTTGTATGGCCTTGGTGTCTTTGACTTGGTGTCCTTGACACATACTAGTGTGTGAGTGTGTGTGTGTGTGTGGGGGGGGGGGGGGGGTTCAAGCAACTTGAGTCACTGTGTATGTGCACGTCTTATGTGTCCCCATACAGTTGTGCATGGGTGCGTGCATGCGGTTCACAACACTCCCAGCCAAGGGTCACAAAGGTCTAAGATAGTCAGCTAAAAAATGGGGGGAAATCAGTCTCACCTTCACACTCGGTTGAGTCAGAGAGAAAATCTGTGCGGGGCCAATTGCTATATAACCCCTGCCCGAGCAGCCATTTCCCTGTCACCTCGGTAACGACACACCAGCTCAATTAGATTATTCCTCATGCTCACATGCAATATTTAACTCTCACCCAGTCACATGGTGCCATGATTTTGGAATAAAGAGTTACAGTAATGTAGGTGTAAGACTGGGAAACATTAGAAACAATAAGAAACCAGGTGAAATACCGCAACACGTGGAAACAGGTGAATGAGTGTTTGTGAATTAAATAACTATCAAAACAAACAAATGTGCACAGACTGGGAAAACAAGAGACCCCAAAAACATGGCAAAAATAGTCAAGGGCAGGAGTCCAAACAGCCTAGAGAGAATAAGCATCTTTATTCTTGTTTTGCCTCTTGGATCTGTCTACATACATTTACTAAATGTCTTAATATATTTGCAGATGCATGAACAGAGAGTGACATTAAACCACAAATGTAACTGAATAGAAAATGATCATTCTTCATGTGAGAAAAAACAACACTTCTGGTCTAGAGAATAACACTTGTGTTTTCCAAGACCCGATTTGTTTCTAGATATAGAGATGAAGCACCCAAACAAGGAGAAAATCATATGGTTTGTCTTAAGTTGTATGTGTTGTTTTTGCCTTTTAAAGGAAAATGCCGAGATACTCTGTGTCACTCTTCTTTCTTTCGATGTGTGCAATGAATATTTTTTTAATGCTTTTGCCTGAACAACAAGTTAAAAATAGCCCTTCAGGCAGAGCTATAGGAGGTTGACAGCCATCGAGAAGTGCTGGCACTACGTGATGGTGCTCACTCCCACCCCCGCGTGCTTGCATACGACGAGCTACTTGTCGTAAACGTTCCTCCTCATTAATTTTTCAGTTTCGGCAAAGTTCAAAGTGCTTTCCACTCTCAGAGGACCATTAGCGGAGGCTGCTAAAGGTATCAGGTCTCACTTCTCCAGGCGAGCCCACCTAGGCTCTCCAAAGTGACCTGAGGCTGGTCAGATGTTTGCTGAAGTCAAGAGCAGTCGAGAAGAGATATGGCCCCTATACACGACACTGAATGTAAGAGCTGCATTGCTTCACCTCAGTATGAGCTCCCAGCATGAAATAAGCAACGTTATGCTCGTGACCTTTTCTGTGCACCTTCTGCTACATGTAGCTGCCTTTTTTCTGCCTATACCTAGTGCTTAGCCTTTTTATTTGTGTGTTTGTGTGTGTGTCTGTTTAGGGGAAAGGGAGTTTACTTTTATATTCTATTCTCTTTTTTCACTTGTTCATGTTTGTCATGCTGTCATACACCAATGTAATGATGTCTCTCTCTCTCTCTCTCTCTCTCTCTCTCTCTCTCTCTCTTTGTATGAGTTGGTATGAGTAGAGTGTTTATGAAACCTAACTGCATCTTGCATCTTGTCATCTTGCAAGATCACAATAGTAAATTTCCCTTACAAATCGATTACTATGAGTTCCTTTGTTCTGTCTAGACTCTCGCTGATCAGTGTCCATTGTTTGTCTTATTTGGATGGGAGCCTAATTTGCTTTTGGTCCTGACTGACATTAAGGAACTCTATAGTTCTGTTTATAATAGCTGTGCATGTGCCTGCACATCAATGTATTACATGTCCTCGGGGCAATAACTTTTTATTATCTTCATACCCCATATTCAACACAGACACACGCGAACGCACACACACACACACACACACACTATTGACAAGGCTGAATCTAAGTGGAGGCATCATTAGGGAATTGACAGAAATAAATATTGTTGGTTCTGCTATGGAGATGGCAAGCTGGAAAGCGAGCAGTGTTGCACAAATCCTTTTATCTGTAATCCTGTTCAACATGAAACATCTTTTAACAGATGAATGAGCTTAGCATGTAAAATACAAAACTAAGGCTGACATCTTTGGAGGTACTTTGTTCCATGAGTTGAAATGAGCGCTGGGATATGACGGGCAGGGAAATAATCCAAGAGATTATACGGCAGAAATAATTGCAAAAAGAGTCAAAAGAGAAAGCAAAGATATGGTAGGGATATGGGAAGGATTTATCTCCATTTCATATATAAATATATATATATATATATAGTGTGGGTTACAGGGTTACATAAGAAATTACTCAGCTTCAAGATTTATCTTGCTTCAGCTTCTAGATTTTTCATGTGTCATTGTTATTGTGTCATCATGTTAAAAATTCAGTTTGTGTAAGAGAGTGAAATAGTTGTGATGCATGTAATGCATGTAGAGGTATGTTGGTACTGTATTTGCTTAAGGAAGAAGAAAGACAAAGACAGAGATAGAAAATAGAGAGTTAGAGTGCAAACTCAAAGCTTATTATTTACCCAGAGAAGCACAGTCAGATGTATAAGTTGATACATTGAAGGGGGATGAAGAGACATACAGACTCAATGGTGTGAGGACGTGACATATCCAGATCTCTCTTCTCACTGTCTAGAGGAAGCAGAGATGTTGATGTGTCACTTATGGTCCTGAATGCCAAATGAGCCTTTCTGTGTGTGCGGGTAGAAGTTGTGATTGGCTATTCTGATCAGGAAGTAAACTGGTGGGTCTGGCTCATTGGTTATTCCGGTCAGGAAGTAGATAGGTCAGGCTCTGTCGCTGGAGAGTGAATCTCCACCAGGACCAGTTCCAGTGTCTAGTAGCTGATTCCAGTGCTTCTGTTAAATACGAACCGCTGTTGTAAGACTCCCAGACATAAGAAGAGCACAGATACAGCAGTTGCCTGAGTTTTTCCAAGTTTGCTTCTACGATATTTTGTCAGAGCTAGGCAAAATGTTCTAGAAATGACATTTGGTAGATACACAACAGAGCGCAAACAAGGTTATTATGAATGGGTCATTGGAAGCATTATCTTATGCCTGTTCCTGCTTGCAATGACAAATCTTAATTTGGCAATGAAATTTTAGTCTAGTGGTGAAGAGTGTTTGTGTGTGTGTGTGTGTGTGTCTGACAGCGTCTGCATGCTAATGTAATGTTGCTACGGTGACAGACAGCCCGGCCCGCCTGTGTGTTGCGGCGGCTGACTCAGCTGAACTCCTGCGGGAGTGCTAATTGATATATGATGGCTGCTCCTGGGCAACGGATAAGGATGAGATGTTGCCCTCCTCCTCTCCTCCCTCCTGTCTGTCCCTGTTTCTCTCTCTCTCTATCTGCTCCGTCACTGTCTCTGAGGGGATGGCCCGCCCTGCAGATGGTGACGGTCTGGTTTGTTTGTTCATCTCAGAAAAACCTCCTCCAACCAAGATCTGTTAGATCTGGAGTGCTGGGACTGCTGGGATTGGGATGTCCCTGCAGATTCCCATGGCCCTAACTCTGTCACACACAAGAGCACACACCCAACCTCCCAAATCACTCTCTCTTCCCTTTTTTTTCTATTTACCATCCCCCCACCCCCCTCTTGATGTCTAACATGGGGCGAGCATGGGTTGGTGCAGGTGGTAGGGGTGCGTTCGGCAACTGGGGGGGTTACAGGTTTGTTCTCTGCCTCTCCTGACCCCATCGAAGTGTCCTTGAGCAAGACACTGAAGCCCAAATTGCTCTCAGTGGCAAGTCAGGCAAGGCAGCCACCGGTGTGTGAATGGGTGAAAATGAGGCCTACATTGAGAGCGTTTTGAGAGCGCACAGGAGTAGAAAAGCGGTATATAAATGCAGCCCATTTACTGTTTCAACACTTAGAATCTGTGTCAGAAAGTCACAGAGGCTTATTGAACTTAGGCAATCAATATAATGATCAAGGCACCAAAACAAGTTCCACATTGTGGTTTTATCTACAGGGCATATCCTCTACTAATGATTTACTCAGCACGAGACTGCAATAAGATGGAGATCCTGCACAGTGATAATTTTGTTTTTGTGTCTTCATTGTATCCGGACAGCAAAAAAAGCAAAAACTCACTAAGCAAATGAGTGAGGGAGGGAGCGAGAGAAGGAGAGAGATGGGGCAGGACTGGGAAATGGCCACAAGTCAAGCGTGAACATGGGTTCCCATGGACACCTATGGCACAAGTGCTTTGTCACCCAACACCCCCAAACAAAATTTAATGGGATCATTTTATATTACATTTGATCTTTCCTTGTGTAAAAAGTATTTTTGGAAACAGAGTTCTCTTCCTCCAGCAGTGAAGTGCAATTGGACCTAGCGTGACATCAGACACTTTTAATGAACTCATCTAGATGAGAACGTGGGTGAGCGTGTGGGAGTGAAGGTCAATATACACGCGAGTATCCCGAACAGCAAGATTGCGAAGAAAGATGTCTGTTTTCAGCGAATGCAGAGGTGTCGGAGAGCTGCGAGGAATATTTCACTTGACCTTTCAGCTCGGGCTTAGCACTGACTCCTTGGAGCAGAATGTGAAAGCACATGGATTAGTAGGCCAGACAGTAGAGCCGATAGAGTAAGATATCACTTATAGCCTGCTCTCGCTGAGCAAACATTACCTTTGTAGAGCTGCACTAGGAAGAGAACAGAACAGGAACCCAAGAGTTTTGTGCTAGATGTGTTCGTGTGGCAATGTAGGACCACCACAGCTTTATTATGGGTTAATTATTGTGTGTGTGTGTTTGTTTGTTTGTTAGTGTACATATTTGTGAAGGTGGGTGGGTGTTAAGCTAGAGTGCATTCGTGCACCTTGATTTTTGTGAGCTTTGCAAGGTCTCCCTCTGAAAAGAAATGCAAATGAATTTTACAAATTCTATAATCACGTAGGCCGTATGTAGGGATCATTTCATGATACAGGATTTGTAGGTGTCATACACTGTTGTTTGCCTTGAGCTTCACGTCATCTCTGGCGACCTACAGTAGCTGTTTCTCTTTGATCTGACTAGCACTGCCATCACTGCCTTCCTTCCTCCCTTCCTTCCAATCATGATACTGAGTCCTTGTTTGCACTCCAGACTTCTTGAAGAGGGTCCCCTTGAGGGGTGGGTGCAGGTCTCAGACCCTTATAATTCAAGCCACAAGTCACTATTATGCCTCTAAGCTAGCTTTTGGGAGGCCCAAATTGGATTTTTCCTCAAGGAAATGTGACAGCAACAAAACAAGAAAGCCCATGACAAAATAATAATTAAAAAAGAGTGTGCGTCTGTCACTGCCCAAATCCTGCAGGCTTATTTCCCAGCAGAGCATGCGGATTAGGCCTGTAGCTAATAAGATGTGTTCTTATATCCCGCAATGAGTGATTAGCTCCACCAAATAATGTTTGTGACAAAAAAATATACACTCGGGTGGAGAGAAAAAGAGAGTGAAAAGAGGACTACAAAATGCGCACGCAAAGCTCAACCAGCATTCCCAAGCTGTCATTCCATTTCGAAAAGGGGATTTGAAAGGGAAAGTGACCGTACCATACAGTTGTATTTCATTAACTGCCACAGCCCTTGGACCCTAAAAACGATGCAGCAACACACATAGGAGTGACGTTTGTTTGGACTAACGTCAGGTGAGAGCTCTTGAGACCTGTTCGATGATTTTTATTGCAGCCGTGAAAGCAGCATGGTACGCTAATAAAAAGTTTAGTGTCTTAATGGCAGTGTAACACTGGTTTTACACGCCAGCGGGGTGGCATTCTGTGTTTCATACATATCAGTGAGAAGCGGTTAACTGTGACGTAAAGCAGTTGAGAGTAAGTGGCAAAGACAGAATGAAAGAAACTCTTGAAGGGCTTTGTAAGAGTTGCTGGCATATTTAACATTTAATCTTTGGCAATCTGAAGGCTGTTCTGATATAAGGATAAGTACGTGAATAGCCAGCTAGCCTAACTAGCTTGATAATTCAGTCAATCACACAACAAACAGACCTACCTACAGAGAGGGGAGAACGTAGTGTTGTTCGCTAGCATGTAAAACCAGCGTAAGGATGTGACAACGACCTCTGAGCAGCTGAGCCCTCATGTTATTTTCATCTTGCATCCAGCGATCAAGTCAGATACCTGGAAATGTACAGCACTTGAATATTTGTTTTTAATTACTTCCCTTCTCTGACAGAGACAAAAAAACCCAACAACAAAAACAAAGAAAATAAAGAAGTGGTTGTGGTTCTCAGTAGAAACATTGTCGAAAGTCAAAATGGATTATGGAATTGCCATAAAGAATTATGTGGATTAATGATTGAAATCAGTACTCAATGACCTCATTTTCAGTTTGCTTTGGGAGTTTGTCAATGGTTATTGTGTCACAGCTGAGTGCCATGAAATAGAGTCAGTTAAAGCTGTCCTCAGAGGACACTAGTGATTGATTGTTGACGAGGATGGAATGCAAAGCCCATGTGTTCAGTTAGTATAATGGCATGCTTGATAAATGGAGGAAGACCATCACTTAGTGCCTTTAGAGTCCTCTTTCTCTGTCTCTCTTTTCTCTGTCACATTAACAAACACACTATAGACAAACACACACACTCACATACATAGCGACACACACACATTCGGGCAGTGTGTGTCATGGAGAATTAAA
Organism: Limnothrissa miodon; assembly: GCA_017657215.1. NCBI lineage: Eukaryota > Metazoa > Chordata > Actinopteri > Clupeiformes > Clupeidae > Limnothrissa > Limnothrissa miodon. Next base: position 174,561 of record JAGFZM010002066.1, on the reverse strand, counting down.
AGGACCATGACATGCAAATTCATATGCAAACCCCTACTACCAGACCTCGCAACCTTTCTAAATACATCTCCTCCCACCCATCATCCCTAAAGTATGTGTGTCCTGTCAGAGTCCTGGATTGCTGAGTCACTTTCCCGCTCATGACACACAGTATGACATCAATGTGCAGTTTGTTTTCTACAGTCATTTGTGGACTGTGGTCAAGTTCTCTGTGTTCGTTTACCTTTGCCAAGCAGATGGTGTTTTGCAGACAATGGTGTCCTGGACCATGACAGTATAGGTGTATGCCAACACGAGGGGACACAGTGTTGTGCCCCTTTAGACAGGAAACTGATGAAAGGGGACAAACAGTGAGCTTTGGAGCTATTGAATGCTCTGACTGAGATATGTCACACTAGGGAGACAACATTGTTTGTCTTTGTGTTCAAGTCAAGTCAAGTCAACTGTATTGTCAATTTTGCCATATGTACTGGACATACAGAAAATCGAAATTACGTTTACAGCGCAGCTTGGATAATACTGTGTCTTCTTCGTGGAACCTGCCTGGGAGATCATTTGACGTTAGTAATTTGACTGTAAACTATTTCTTGAGAATGAAATATGCAATGCTGTTGCCTGAAAAAAAATATGCAATGTTTTTTTTAGACACAAACACCTTGACAGGAATTGGATGTCCCCAAGCAGCAGCTGAAGAGATTAGGCTGTTTAAGCACATCTTCAAATTCAGCAATCAAGATTTATTCAGTAGATAAATTCAGTAGAGTGCAGGTTTGGCATTATGAAGTGATAGCCTTGCTCATTAAAAATACCCAATACTGTTATTAGTTTGTTTTTGTAATCGGTTTTGAATAAACCCCCTCTAACAGTGACCTTTAAATGTAGTTAGGTTTCTAATAAATACAATTCCACCCTTCATTTACTCTGCTTTGTTAGATGATTTATTTAAAGAATGTGTTAGTTGTCAAAATGATGGCTTCCAGAATGTTCTCAGGCATTTGAATATCCTGAAAATTAATGAACATACAACATATTAATAACACAACTTGAATACATTAATTAAAACATGACAATCAACATGACAATTTATGTGTGTTTCCAGTAGCTGTTTTTATTATTATTGTATTTTGGATGACGTTAGACCACACAAATGACTGTGGGAACTTATATCTTTACTTAAGACACGAAGGAAGGAAGTATTGCAAAAATGATTAGTTGAATTGCAGTGAATCGAATGTCATGTAAAATACTTCTCCTGGTTTCACATGTTGGATAAGATGAAAAATGGCTTTATTACTGTGTCGGGGTGTGTTTGCTGTGTGTGTGTGTGTATGTGTGTGTGTGTGTGTGTGTGTGTGTGTGTGTGTGTGTGTCCTCAGTGCTCAGTGGTTGTTTTGACAGAGCTAAACATCCTTTGCCAAATCTATATAATTCCTCGCATTTCTATGCATTGATAACATTTCATCACAGTTTGATTGAGTGACTGTGCGACTAGGTGGGACCGTGTGTATGTGCCAGATTAATGTGTGTGTTCCTATCAGCTGAAATACTCCCCTCAGGTAGGGCTTTTCATGGAGCTCGTAATGGGATTCGTACAGACATGGCCAGGGTAAGGAGAAGCCATCCAAGCAAGCTGTCGGCCATCGACGCTGTATCTGCACACAGGCTGTCTGAGTGACTAATGAATGTAGTTAGTCTAGTGCACACAGCTTCTCTCTTTATTGCTATGCCTCTTGAGCTACACTTCCCCCTCTCTCTTTCTTTCTCGCTCTCTAACCTTCTGCTTCATATCCCTTTTTCTTTAATTCTCTTGCTCTCTCTCTCTCTCTCTCTCTCTCTCTCTCTCTCTCTCTCTCTCTCACACACACACACATTCACATGCTACACATGCTCTGCCATCCACTCACCCTGCTCAAATTCACAATGTGTTCCCATAGTCAAGTTTAGAAAAAGAAACCTGCTTTACCTCACTGTGACTTTAACTTTGTTATCTGCATCTGAATCTCTCTCTCTCGCGCTCTCTCTCTCTCTCTTTCTCTCTCTCACACACACACACGACTGACCTAATAGATAGTGTGCTAGAGAATGGCAATAAGTTGAAGCCACCTGCATGTGGTGTGTGTGTGTGTGTGTGTTTTATCATGCGATGAAAAAGTGGACAAATCACTGGGGTACGACGCTATAAAAAACTATGTGGACCTGGTAATTCCAACCCGACTTGCCAGCACCCACACACACAGACAAACACACAAACACATACAGTACAGTGTGATTTATGACTTCACCTGCCCTCCAGCGCAGGGAAGTGTGTTCCATATCTTAATTAATTAAGCGTGCACTCCGCTAACATGAAGGAACACTGCAGCAGCTCACCTGAAGGCCCCTGCAGCCCTCCCATTTTGCCCCTCCTCCAATGGACTCAGCTTGATGGATGACCCCCCACAGACAGTTAGCGTGTCAGAATGGGTTAATTGTGAGGACATCTCGCTGGCTGATCTCACATCTGTAGCAACTCTTGAGTGTAGCCATTGTGTGTGTGTGTGTGTACAGTATGTGTGTGTTACCTGGTAGCATTCCTGTTTTTATTCTGTTCATTCATCTGTACTTATTTTCATTTTATCATTTTTGTTCCTAGCCAACATTTCCACACAAAGAGTTTCTGAACAAAGCTGGTTTCCTGCTGTATGCAGTTGGAGCTGTCGAAGACCAGCGCCACTGGTTAACTGTGTAAAAAGGAATGCGTCGTTACCATTGCATCCATAAGGAAGCCTTACACAACACAGAAAATAACTTGTAAGCTTGACTTACCAAACTCTGAACCACTTTTTAAACTTCAAAATATTACATATGAATCATTTAGCCATTCAGTCTAATAATTTTATAGAACAATGTAGTGTAGGAACAGCGACCTCCTCCCCATGCAAGCTAGTAGTAGGACAGTACAAATTTGTTGGGCTTACAATACTTTTGGAACAGTCTCTTTACTGTTTCTTTCATTTCTCATTTTCATTTCACATTCAGCATTGATTCACTTTTGAATTCACTTTTGAATCTGACAATTTCATTGTTCACAGAATCTATTATAATCTTATCATTGATGTTTTTTTATGCATTTCAGCCCATCCATCACATGTAGGCTACCCATACAAATGGTTAATTTCGTCACAATGGAGCATGGATAAACAATTTGTGGCTCCGATAAAAATCTTACACAGCAGCTGAGTTTGACACTGATGTGCGGGGTTGCATTGAAAATAATTAAATGGAATGCCGACATTTTATCGGAACCAGTGTGTGGAGGTCTTAATAGTGCAGGTTCATGTTCCACCACATCTATAATGTGATTCACCCTACACAGTATGCAATGCATTTGTCTTCCAGGTTCTCCTTGCCGCATCTGAAATGTGTGGGATTTGTGTAGGCTGGGTCAACTATACTGTAGCTACATGTACAGACTATAGGCCATGTGGGAAGCATCTTTTCACTCTGTAATTTAATCATGGTCTGATTCTGTGGACGGTAGAAAGACAGGTCTATGAGCTGGTCAGTATGAATGAGCTGGTCAGGACTCTGAGTAAGGGCCCACGGAGGGGTCTATGTGATGTGGCCAGGCATGGCCCCAGACCCAGTCATGCAAATGGCCCATCTGTTTCTCGGGCAGGTTCTCATCTCTGTGGCCATCGGGGCCATAACTCAGGGGAGGGGGGGAGAGGGGGTGGAGGTGCGGGGGTGGTATGAGGCGCAAAAGACCCACCACAGTGACTCATTAGCTGTCCATTAGCTACCCTGTCCAGGCTGGCGAAGCCTGGTCTGGCGTGTGTAATTGTTCACACACGCACGCGTACACACACACACACACACACACACACTTAGAGTCACGCTTGGGTAGGTCGGAAGCAGATGGGGTCCTGGCCAGCAGACGGGAACGCACAGGCTTGGTGTTGTTGCCAACAATGAGACGGGCACTTATTCAGACAGCTATCCTGGCACAATGGGGTCCAGCCAGGTCAGTCAGGCAGACAGACAGACCTGATGTAGTCATGCATTACCTGCAGAGAATCTGTACATTCTGTGTCATTTTAGTGCTTAGAAAAGCTAGCTTCATTGAATACATTCTCTCAAATAAGTGTTGTGAGGAATCATTGGCATGCCACTCATTGACCTGTTTCTGCATATCTCTAGTTGGGTACAAGTTCCTGAATTAAATCAATAGTTTGAAAAGTCCATAATGTAAAGATGTAAAGTGAACTCGTGTATGCCTGAGAGTACCCTACCTCTCCCTGTCTTTATTTTTGTAACAGTTAACATCTCTGTGACCAGTAACCTCACGTTGACTGTCTTTTGTCTCGATGTCACACAGAGAAAGTCTCTCTCCCCAAGTGGAAAGATGCCAGCCCCTGGGCAAGTCTCCAACATCATCACCAATTACCATAACAGGCTCAGAGAATGTGGATTTTGCTTTGATTTTGATAGTGCCTGCTTGCTCAGACTCAGAGGGCATGTCAATGAAGAATAAAATCATTGCTCTGTGGAACTAGACTCATCACGCATTTATCATCTTCAGTGGCAATGCTAAACAGTACTATTACAACAGAGAGCCCATTCAGTTGAATTGTAAAGCGTTTTTTATTTTTACTTTGATATGGAAAAAAGCTTTTTTCTCCTATTAATTTTAACCAGATGAGTGTATCGAGGGCTTGAGGGGGCACCACTGACTCCAGGAAGCTGTCAAAACAGAGACGAGATGGGGGTGGCACTCAAATGGAATCGTGAGTGGTGTCAAGTCACGGTTCAGTGCCACATCACACTAAACATTATGATTGAACATAATCTTGGGGACATGGATCCTATTTCAAAACAATTTGTAAATTAGTGACATAATTAGACATGAGAAATATTTAACCACACACACACACACGCACACGCACACACACACACATGGAATTGTCTTTAAGCCATAATTATGGGAACAGTATTGAAATTAATATTGTCCTTCATTTGCAGGTTTTCTTGTTGCTTCCGTACAATGGGTAGTAGGCATTCAAATCTGCATCTGTTCCATCTTGTACTTGCACTTGTATTACAGTCAAATCAAATGCAGGATGACAGAAGGAGAAGTAGAATATCACTTACATTACGTGGATGTCTGGAGGCTAAAGAGAAGACAAATCGAGAGGATAACAAAGCTGAGAAATGAGATTCCGGAAAAAGGGGATTCAGAAAACTGATCAGATTGTGTGCAGGGCCTGGGGGCGTGGCTTCTGATGAAGCTGGGGTTGATAAGAAATGGTGACCAATACATTGAATGATTTTTGTCTGGATGGGGAGGGGTGTGTGGGAAAGGAAGTGCCTTTGCCCAGTGTAGAGGTGAACTGAGCTGTCTGGCCTATTGGCAACAAACAGCACACACTCTATGTGGACCGCAGAACAACTTTGCTAAACATTTGGTCACATACAGGGTTACAGCCAATCGAGATAAAACTGGGACAATCCACTGCTGGTTGCCAGTTCTCTCTTCCGAATATTCCATCGAGTCAGGCCGCAAAGTTACCTGTTTATATCGATTGACCTGGCAACCTCTTCTCCCCACTGGTTTTGAACACGCCGTTAACTGTTTGCAAGATTAACTCAATGGCGCTGTATAGAGAAAAAGAAAACCCTTGTTCACGTCAGATGGTTTTCAAAAACAGAACACACTTGATTTGGGCGTTTTTTGAGAGCTAGAAAGCCTACGTTGTGTTTTTTTTTTCTGATGACCTATCTTGACATGGGTTTAGAACTGTTCGCTACAACTTGCCTTGAACACCATGATAAGCTACGGTGAGAATGATTAGCTCCTGTTTGCTCGATATTGTTAATAATGTTAGCTTGTTTTTAACGATAGGCCTACGTAACAGAAACACTGGTCGGCAGTAATGTTATTAATTGATTCATAAAATATAATGATTTTGAGCCATTTAAAAATGGCGAACGCGTCTCGTGTTGTACACTTCTGCCTTCATCCATAGACTGGCGCAAGTTTTTTTCAGCGTGAGAGACCACAGTGGTGACAGGAAAGCCTTGCCTTGTCTTTAGATCATAAGCAACTAAGCTGTAGTGTAAAGTTGCTTTGTTAGTAGTGTTTTTATTCTCTGTTCTTGCCTTTGTTGCTTATCACCATTTAAAAGTCAATTTACTTCTGGCTGTTTTACAGGTTTATTAACTTCTGATGTGAACACAGTATTTATTTATTTATTTATTTGTAAGAGGAATACCTCTTGAGATGTGACATCTCATTTTCAAGAGGGTCCTCAAAATAGCAGACAATACAGATGACAAGTACAGTAGACTGGACATAGACAAAAGACAAAGCATAGTACAATAGACAAAACATAGTAATTCACCATACACATTCATACACTTTCCATCCCCCCACACACACTACCTCCAATATCCTAATTTTGTATTTATCTTTGTTATTGTTAACCCCAGAAGTTATTAAAGTTAACACATCATAATTAACACATAATTCTTTAAATCCACATTTCAAAGGTAGAGAGAAGAAATTACTAATAACAACCAAGCATTAATGGTTGCATTTACATCTGTTAATTGTTTGTAAGTAAGTAAACAACAGTACCTTAAATTGCCTTAGAGATGTTAATGATCTCAGTGACCCTGGTAGGCTATTCCAGTCGAAGGGAGCTTTGAATTTAAATGCACGCCTGCCACTTTCTTTATTGATGTGAGGCACAATAAAACATAAATGTTCTGTGTGCCTTAGTCTATAGTTTGTATGGTGAGGTATAAGGTATTGTTGCAGATATATTGGATAGTTAAGGTGTGTGCATTTAAAAATGACCTGGAACCAGTGGAACTGTCTTCTAGCATTAAGTGACAGGATTTTCAGCAATTCGTACAAATCACAATGATGTGTTCTGTAGTGACATCTCAACACAAACCTACAAATGCTATTAAATGTAACTGTTAAGGGCTTAAGATTCGACTCTGTTGTATTCTGATATATTATATCAGCATAGTCAATCGTTGGGAGCAACAGTTGCTTCATAATTCTTAACCTAATCTCCTGTGTAAAGCATTTAATAGATCGGTACAACATCTTGAGATTACAATAAACCTTCATAACAAGAGAATGTATGTGATTTTTAAAGGAAAGTTGTGAGTCAATCCAAAGGCCCAAGTATTTATACTTATCCACTCTACCAAGAGGTGAGCCGTCAAGAAAGTTAGCTGCAATACTGGTTTGATTTAAGGTAGCAGATCTGGTTGGAAACAGCATGCAGTATGATTTTTTCTTATTTAACATCAGATCATTACTTTGAAACCATCTTTGAATATTATCAAAGTCAGATTGAAGATTTTTCTGTATTTTAACTATGCTAATATCAGAGGAATAGATCACTGTGTCATCTGCGTATAACTGTATTGAACAATCTGAACAAATTTGAGGGAGGTCATTAATAAAGATTGAAAATAGGAGAGGGCCCAGTGATGACCCTTGAGGAACACCCTTTTCCATTATTGCAAAGTCAGATAGACTGACACAATACACACTGCCGTCGGAAATGGAGATAGGAATTAAACCAAAGAAAAGAGTACAGAGAATGGTTTACAGTTTGGGCTCTAAATTAAACAGCAGTGTGAAATGATATCTGGTATTCCAGTGGTTACCCAAATGTGAGAAACAGTGATTGGTCAAAACTGTAGTGTTGGTCACTTCCATGACACCACAAAACTAATGTAAATTAAGAGTGACAACTTACGAGCAATCACTGTTTATTCTGGCATCTGGGTGACCATTTTAGAGAAACCAGCTGCTCTTTAACACTGTGTAGTGTCAGTGTAGTGTAGCTGGTAGAAAAGAAAACTATAACTATTTCGTGTTTGGTTAGTAATGTTAATATCTACTCAGTGTGGGTTAACAGAGCTCAATATATTCCTTCCATCCGTCCGTCCGTCCGTCCGTACCCCCCAACCCCCCCAACACCCATCCATACACACACATGTGCACACACAACGCGTCTCGCATTGTACACTTCTGTACCCCCCCCTCACCTTTTTGACCCCTGACCCGTTAACATGCCTGTCTCTCTCTCTCTCTCTCTCTCTCTCTCTCTCTGTCTCACACAAACAGTACACACACACATCCCAGCTGCCTACTGTAGATGTCAGTCATCACATATACTCTCCCTCTCCTGACAATCAGGCTCAGTCTCCAGACACTGCTCTGGCTTGCAGGCTACTCAGGTCAAAATGCAGCTCGTGTGGCCTCATGGCAATGATGAGCGAATGACATGACTGCTCAACTCAGACAGGGTTCAGCCCCTGGAGCTTAATAGCCAGCAGCTAACGGAGAGCACCGCTGTCAGTCAAATATTTTGAGAGGTTGGATGTGTGATCAAGTGTGTGATGACATTTTATTTATTTGTGTGTCTGTGTGTCTCTGTCTGTGTGTGTGTATGCGTGTATGACACATATGTTGTTTTTGCATATTGCATTTGCCATATAATGTGACACCTGTGTCCGTTTGCAAATTGTCCCACTTCTTTTACAGCAATAAGCTTCAATTATGTGGTGTCTCCATAACCAACCCCCGCCCCCACACACACACACACCAACACCACTACTAATCTTTCACCACGGCATCTTAAATCAGGAGACACACTGCTGTCCTCCACATGGCCTGCTGACTATCCCCCCATCAGAAATCATTTTGTATGGGACATTAATATTGGATCTTCACTGACCTCCATTTCTTATTTCTGAGGGTGCTCTGCCTGCCTGTTGTTTGAGTATGGATCTATTCAACTAGGCTGAGAGGAGGCTGACACTTGGCGATTTCCGAGTGTGGAGTAACACGCTCTGGAAATTCACAATTTTCACAGTTTTTTTTTTTTTTTCCAACATAGTCCTTCTGTCAAAATTGAAATGAAGTTGTATGCAACAGCAAAAGCCGCCATCCGTCAATAGGAGGCTACCTCATGCGAGACATCACGTCACGTGACATTTCAGAATTCCAACCTGTTAGTGAGCTAGGCTTTGCTCGACTCCTACGGACTTTCCCCTAAAGATGGCAGCTAAAGCAGCAACATTTTTCGGAAAGGTACTGGTTCGTTAAAATTCATTCTGGACTCTCTATCCGACCACATGAAGACCTCAGGATACTTCGGTTTGGCTTTAGGGACCCTCTACTTACTACCACATAAGTGTAATGTTGTCTGGAACTGTTGAAGATGTATAAAAATAGCGTTTTGTAGCGGCGGAAATTATATACCCTGGTCACTTCCAGGCTAACGAATTTCGGCTCAAAATGGTAAAATATAATTTTCTCAAAGCACATCCGAATGACATGATTTTGATGTCAACTCAATCATCCGTAAATTGATCTAAAGTGTATTTTACTCTGGATAATTCCTTTAAGTCTATGCAGCTACAAAACAAAAAAAATTGCACAACTCTGCGATTTTGAAATTGTGATTTTGAAACTTGCAATTATATTGCAAATGCAATTAATTGTCCAGTCCTAATGAAGAACCTCCCTCCGCACCTGTATCACTCGGTTATAATGCTCATATCAGTGTCCGTGGCTCTGATGGCCGAATTCCCAGGTTGCTTTGCTTTTATCTCATACTGTAGTTGAATGTTTCACAATGACCCACAGACATTGTGTTTTATTGTAGTTGCTGTATTGCTGAGCCTGACTTGCTCATCTGTTAATGGATGGCTGGGATTTTGGAATTTCTCTGAGTATTTGGTAGGGAGTTCTCTGACACAAGTCTTATTTTTGTGTTCCTATTCTGGTCAAAAAGTTCCCAATTAACTTAGCTTTCTGCTAAATGGAGCCAGAGGCCTCGGTGGAACGTAGTACACTCTTTGGCAGCGTTACCATGGAAACAATTGAACAAGTCTGCCAAGAAACAAGGCGAGATATAGATTAGGAAAGAAAGAGGGGGTAGGCAGAGAGGGTAGGCACTGAGGAAAAAAACCTCAGTGAAGTACAGACAAACACACACACATGAAACACAAACACAATAATACACAGTGTTGGGAAGTAAATTAGTTACTTTCTATTCAATTACATGAAATGTGTAACTAAATACCTTTTTTTTCAAGAGTAGAGTTACATCTGCACAACTTCTGTGAAACATTGACGAATTGTGATATACTATAACATTTTTCTTGTGCACAACATTCCCCATGTATAGCTGAACGTCTAATACTATTCCGATACTAATTAGTAACCCTGTCATGTTTAAATTGGTAACACCAATCACCAGCTCCTGGATTAACAGCTGAAAAGCAGTCTGCCTAAATACATTTTAATTATATGTTGATTTTAATAGAATTCAAATTCTACCTCCTGCTATTCAAATTAGAATTGCAATTCTGTTTCCTGATAACAACTCTAATGTAAATTAAAATTCAAAATTAGAAATTGAATTAATATTTAGAGGTCATTCTCAGTTCAATTTTGCACAACCCTGCTTGACACTTGACTTAATTGTCTCACAGTAAAGTGATGTTGAGGTGTTGTCCGATATTGCATTTCTAACTGCTCATGAGAAACGCAGAACACCTGAAAACCCAAGAACATAAACATCATCAGATTGTCATTTTAGTGCAACTCCTGATAACCTGATGTCTTGTCGGCCCTCCTGCGGAGCTAACTGGGGCCCTGCAGAGCCTTACCGTCCGAGTGCTTCGTGCACTGTGACTATTGGCAGCAGGAGCTGTCTAGAATGTGAGAGGAAAACACAAACACAGGTCATAATAGCCTGTCAACATGCATTGCATTTATCATAATAACTTGTCCACATGTAATGTATTTATCATAATAATGTGTCAACATGTTTTTTATTAATCATAATAGCATGTCAAATATGTATTAATTCTGTTAACACAGGTGTACAATGTGTCTCTATAAATGCAAGCATACGCTCTTGAATCATTTGTTTAACCCATATCAAATTTAGTTTTGCTGATAGCATGAGTAAGTGCACTGCCAACCTTGGTACTGCTGTAAAATACAGTATATTGTCCACTCCTCTTTCAGCAAGCAGCAAATTATTGCCTTGGTCAAATAAATTATTTTATCGAAAGTTGCCAGAAGTTACTGTTTTTTTTTATAGAATATTGCAGCTCATGTAAAATCTTTGGTCTGAAGGTCATATATATAATGTTTTGTTTAAACACTTACAGAGACGTACATGTGTGCTACTGTAAAAAGTTCAACATGCAGAGAGTGAGTGGGAGAGAACAGTGCCCACGCATGTGCACTCTCTGGCCGAGTTGGAACATGCAGGGAGAGAGATGAGGAGTTTCAAAGGAGTGTTAAGAAAACAATAGCTGACAAAGAGAGTATCCATGAATAATTGGGGATGCTGCACCTTCAGTGACAGCCATGGCAAACAGCTCTCATTAGCAAAGAGAGCTATCTATCTTGCTCTTTCTCTCTCTCTCTCTCTCTCTCTCTCTCTCTCTCTCTCACACACACACACACAAAGACAGGTTTAAATGAGGCTTTATTTGTTATTTACGAACTTCATGGAATTAATGAGGGTGCCAAGTTTGCCACTTGCACACTAAACAAAAGATGCCAAACAGTGACAGCCAAGTCATGTTGTGCAACCTTTTGTTGCGCTTAAAAGAAAACTAATATGTTATTTGTGCAAATACTCTCCCACAGTACCCCCATTAATGCATCCAACAATTCCGTTCTAATCAAAGTTCATAGATTTACAGTCATGTAGTTATTGCACTCATAGAAATCAAGAAGCAGTCTTACCGTTTTATCCGTTTTAACTTAACACTCAGTTTTTCGTTCATACATACATACTCTGCAAACATAACAGCAGTGACTGTACTTTAGGTGGAATGTAGGATGGTCTGTACCCAATGAATAAAGAAAGAATGGTTGAAAACTGTTGTTGCATGCTGTAATGAAAGCTAAACATACAGATGTAACAAAAATTTCATCAGTGGGCAGAATACTTTTATACTGTATACACATCTGACATCTATTGATGAAAACAATACAGTCAATAGACAAAACATGCACAGTTATAAGTGTATGCTATCCACAAAGTATGTTAATTTTGTGAGATGACAAGACAGACATACATGAGCGTCAACTGTTCTGTATTCGAACACTTGCTATTGAACTAAGTGCATATGTACAGTATCATTCCAAAACTTCTAATTATACATTTATACATGAATTTGTACTAAGCGCTCATAAAGTCCTGTTATCCAAACCAATCCCGCTATAGGCCTTCTAAGAACCCCCACTCTCTTTAACACTTCAGGATGTAGACCAATTGATCTGTCAATGCACTAAATAAAAAGCCTAAATGTGTCTTTTTATTTCTAAAAACAGTTTCTAGTGTCATGCATTTGAGACTGCAGACATTTCCTGTGAAAAACACATACTCCGAAATGGCTAATTGCATAGGTTCTTTAAAGCAGTCAATCCGATATGTTGTCATGCTCATTCTATGATGTTGTTTGCCATGTGCTGTGTAAAGAGGTGGTACTACAGTATAAACTGTTGCACTGAGAATAATGGGTGTCTAGATGCAGAGCTGCTGAATGTAGTGAATAACAATGTAAATTCAAAGTTGATTTTTCTTACACCTTTGGAAAGCTTAGGTCTGGCAGAGTTACACATGATATGCAGATGTAATCTGTATATTTGGCAATTTAGCAGAGACAAATATGAATTCCTTTTCACTAGTCAGAAACAGCAGTAGGTGTGCAGCATGCTAACTGTTTGCCACCTTAAACAGACCTAATGACATCCTTAGAAGAATATATTGGTCTAAGCGATTGAAAAGGCAATTAGGCCTGGGAGTCTCCAAGTGGTCTCATGCTCAGACGCCAGATTGGATTTTTCTTGGTGGTCAGAGGCATTGTCTCTGAATCATTCAGTGGCCAGCACCAGCTTACTTTTACCCCTGCTTGTGTAGTGTTGGGCATATTGTGACCACACTCCGATGCCCTGCACAGTGGAAGTATCAAACAACAACAGCCCAAACACAAACAAATTGCCACCTCTCCAGTCGATTGGGATGCGCTGTGGATGACATGTGGGCTGACAGCAGGTATTTTTCCTGTCAATGTTGATGTCCATCCAAACCTTGTCAACTGTCTGGCCATACCTGTCATAGAGATTTCTCAGGGATTTATCACAATAGACCCTTCTTGAGCATTTAATAGGAACTGTGGTGAAAACTGAGCCAGGCATTTAAAATGGTTGGATGAAAGGGGGAATCCGATAAAGAAGCTATATCTGGAGGATGATAGAAATGTATAAAAAGGGTTGAACATGAATCGCAGTGCTCTCTAAACAAACAAAATAAATGTAGGCTATACATATAAAAATGATGTTCGCTGTTCACTGATTGCATATTACATACATCATTTTTCTTTTCTTCTGCTTAAATATGACAGCTCAGATTGTACGGTCGAGTGAAGGCCTTTGTCTGCCTGTCCAAAACGCACCATTTCTGACCAGGCCGAAGCCAAACAACATCTAATGTATTTCAACTCCACAGTGATCATTAATTATTCACAACACACACACACACAAGTTTGAGAAGAACTTGGAAACTATTTGAGTGAAGTGGTCTATCAAACCCTCGACTCCCCGGTTTTCCCCCACCACACTACTATGTTTTTTACCTCGCATTCAGGTCCACTCTCCAGCCTCCAAATCGCCATAGCATTTCGCCAGTGGCATTTTCAGGTGTCATTCCTCTCTCTTTCTCTCTCTCTACTTTGCACAGCATGGTGCAGAAGGCCTCATCAAAGTTTAATGGACAGGGTTGGATCAAACTGCAGGTGATGTACGGCGCCCAGGCGTGTGGCATTAAGCCTGAATAAGCACAGGCCCTGGTGCACTGGGGACACATTTATAGAGATCCACCTCCCGCTAATTTACCGGCAGACATTTATAACTCCTGCCTTCTGCACCCACACAACTCATTAAAGCAGAGAGAGATAGGGGAGAGAGGGTGAGAGAGAGAAAGAGGGAGACAGGGGGCAGACGCCACCAGAAGTTTGGGGGCTCTTTTTACCTTCCACAACATTATTATCTTATTAATGTTTTTTTCTTATTATTTTCCCACTTTTCATGTGTGCTCTATGCAGTCTTTCAAGATCAGAGACAGACCATACATTCTTTCATAAGTTGAATCTTGCGTGGACAGTGGAAATGGACGTGGTTGCTAGGGTATTTGAGATTGTTGCCGTGTAACCATGTAACCGGGGTCCTCTTGCGCTAGTCCAGCCCCCCACGACCTCACAACTCACAGCAACCACGGATTGGGAGACGAACGCCCTAACCAGTCGACCGAAAAGCCCAGGCTCCCAGTCAACTGACTAGGACGCTCTTTGAAGTGTCGGGAGGGAAGCTTTACTAACCAGGCTAGCTGGCATCCACTCACCCCCATAAAATTCACTCCCATCCGGGTATGCTGGTTGCAATGTCAATCATGTGGAAGGTACCCCACCTATATCCATATCTAGCTATATACATTTATTCATCATGAATTGGCTATATGAAGAAGAGGAACTGTGGCATATTGAAGGTACGAACTCAAATGTTCATTTTTGCCATTTCTTGATGCAGTGATTCTGAGAACCATCTAATGAAATTGGTGAGGTCTGACCTTTAAATATTTCAAATTGTGTTCAAAGCTTAGTGGAATTTAGAATAGAAAGATGCTGACATAATGCTGAAAGAAAGACAGTTAAGTGAGACAGGAGAGTTTCTTTCAGTAGCAGGAGTGGGCAGATAATACAGAGACTATATCCCCACTCCAGCCTCTGAGGAAACCAATGTTACTGTAAAGAACCATAAAACTGTAGAACATATTTTAAGGAGTTTGAAAGCTTTTAACTTTTGATGTGCTGTGATTCGTCTCCTTGATGCCTCTCTCTGTACGGTCTGTCAGTAATAATCTGTTCTTCAATCTTGCCTGCCAGCGTTAGCTACTGTATGTGATCACCTTTCAGATTTGACTGATGCTCTGGGATAACATCTTCAAAGTGTACAAGTGTGCTTCTCATGACGTCTTGTGATAAAACTAAAGAGTTTTGAGGTGCTATGTTTAGCTGTGTCCCCTGAGGAAACATGAACTGGATGCTGTGCAGGTGTGTAAAGGATGTAAAGGATTAGGCTAGATATCGAGAAACTATACAGTGACAAACATACAAACACAGCAAATTATAGTTAGTTAGCCTGACTGGCCAACACTGTAGGAACACATAGGGAGAGAAGGAAGGCAACAAAGGAAAGAGGCCTGAGAGACCACAAGAGGAGAGAATCAATAGGAAAGACCAAAAAAATGAGAAGACAAGGGGAAAGGACAAGAAAAGAGCATTAGGCATGATGGCAGTGCAGAGGCATGAAGAGTGGAATGAATATGGGATGAATTGAGAGTTAGAAATAGGAAGAGAGATTGTATATGACAGTATGAGGAAGGGAGGGACACTGAGAAAGACAGAGAAAGATGAGAAATAGGTTTGATGGTGTGAGAATACATGACAGAAAGGGAAGAGAGATTGACGGAAAGAGGAATTCAGAGGGAAAAATAAGGTTTGCCCATGTTTATGTCAGAGATAATATTTTCAAGTTTTCTGAGCTGATAGAATTTTTAGATATTTAGGTGTCATGCACTATCCATTCTTCACAAAGGCAAAACTGCAAAATACTTTTGACAGTATCAGTTGCACATTGTAAATTTAATGGGAAACCTCTTACCTCTTATAAAATATATCTAGCATTCATACACGCACAGACATACACGCATGCTCACCCTCATTCATTCTCACACTTTTGGTATCCACAGTCAGATACTGATACAGAAACACACACACATCAAATACTGATACACACACACACACACACACACACACAGAGAGAGAGAGAGACGAGGGCAGTGACAAAGAGATTCAGAAAATTCACTCATCAAAATGCTAAATAGATCCTGCTAATGCCTCCTACCACAATAGGTATAATCCAGATTACAAGCCTTTATTTTTTTTTTACAAATCCATGTTACATTGTATTTCAGATTACAAGGGGAATATTTCCAAATATAATCCAGATCATAACAAAATCCCAACCCACAACATCCAGTTAAAGGTGGGAGTATGGCAAGGATGACAGTTGCTTTTTTTGTGAACTACAATATAGGTCTGCTTGCTCAATCTTCCAGCTCTTGTACTGGACAGCAAAGAGAAAATACATGTCCTGCAAAATACATCAATTTATTAATACAAAGGATACTCTATACAAAGCCTTTGTTATGTCATTTATTCATGGGTTATCTATTACATTACATCGCCTTTGGCGAGTCTGACGAGAATATGTTGTTCAGAAATATTGTTAAAATATTACTAAATTCAATGAAAAAAAAAACTGAGTAGTAAATATCTACAAAAAGCCTCACAATTTTTATTCCAAGCCATAATACGGTATCACAAAGTTAAATCTCACTGACCTCACTGTAATCAACCAACTCCGAGAGGAATCCTATTGAATCACATTCATTGACACTTTCAGTTTGTCGTCCACTAGTGCAACACAAAAAGACAAAATAAAATACATGACATCACATACAGAACATCAATTCAAGCCCTCGATTTGCTGGTCATCCCGCTTCATTCATCCATTGATGCCTCACTGATGGTTGGTGCACAATCAGAGAAATACCATGTCTTCCAATTTCCAGATCCTGATCCTCTTTTGCTTTGTCCCGCTGTTCTCATCATCCGTCCTTTGTCTCTGTGTGAGAGAGAGCACATAAATAACACGACTGCAATCATCTTCAAACAACCATGACCATACCATCACCGCAGTGAAACTGAATTTTCTCCGGGCCCTTTTCAAAATCATGACGCACTCACTCATACACACCACCCACGCACATTCACACACACACACACACTCACACACACACACAAATATGGACACATACATGCAGGTGTGCACAAAACACTCAAGCAAATAGAGAGGCACACACACACACACACACACACACATCCACAGAACAATTTTGGTGGTATTTCCAAAGACCACTTGGGCATTTTCTTTCTCTTGTCATTGTTGCGAATGCAACCAATGTATTTGATTGTACTTTATCTACAGTAAAACTGCTCCATTATCCAGCACATTATCCGAATTATCTGAATGTATCAGAATTTTGCTTTGATGAACATGACAGTACATTGCTGTTGCCCAATGCCTCAATGTACCGTATCGCCTATGCATCACATCTATGTCACTGTCACGAGTGTGGATAAATAACAGTTCCCTGCTGGAATCTGATCTTGGCTTAATAAAAATAGAAAATAGTTTGAACATGTGTGTGTGTGTATGTGTGTGTGTGTGTGTGTGTGTTACTAAAAAATCTTAAGAGTGTGGTGACTATACTGTGACCTGAACTGAGAGGTGGTGAGAGGTAACATTTGTCCACAAAATGTACCCTTTGCACTACATTTTTAAAGGCACTCAAACAACGAACTTGACCTTGATCATTTTCTGTTCACTTACCTTCTTAAAGTAAAGTCATTACCTCAGTTTAAATATAAAGATGCAAAATCTGCATTTGCACAAGATGGCAGTAATATACTGTCACTTTAGAGTGCTGGCCATGTGAAAGATGCAGGCCACTGACATGTGCAAAAGAGACTGCCAAATGGGATGGGAGGTCAAGTAGAACAGAGAAGGATTTTATCCTTGTAACTTCTAAGACGCTCTGTACTGCAAATCTTGCCTGAGTAATGAGGATTTTGTGTGAAGACGTAATGAATACTGTGCAAGCTCAGAATGTGAGATGTCTATCTTACCCTAAGGCAAGCAGAAAGTCAGTGACAGAACACAACTGTAGATATAAGCACAAAGACACACACAAACACACACACGCACACATAAAGAGATACTGTAGTTGAAGAGGGGTTCGGAGTGTGTGGGGTGCACAGGCGGGTGAGAGGCAAGCCATCTGTGCTGTCTGAGAGGAGGCGCCACAGTGGCAGACACACACACGGAAAGTTGCGGAAGTGTCCCACAGTGACACCTCCCCCTCCCCCCACCCCCCCACCCCCCTCCTTTGCTCTCGGCCAACACCCTTCCTCCTCTACCCCCTCTCTGTGTGAGCCCATCTCTAAAGTTAGACCTCGGGCTGCCACTGCCGCCACTGCTGCTGCTGGAGGTGCGTGCCACTTATTTTTGGACAGCCGTTGTCCTCTTCATCATCCCCTGACGTTTACAGCTGTAGCAGGGCTTCGAGCAGGTGGCCCTGATGCTCATAAGAGACCACATCAAAACAACCCTGACAGCAAGGGATGCCTGACTGCCTGCATTCTCCTTGTAAAAATGTGCCAGGCCTGAGCAGCCATAAATACCGTGCCACAAACATTGCCGTGGATGGATTGGCGTTTTCAACACTTTTGCAAGTGAGAAGTTAAACAAGTGAATAATGAAGAGATTTCAAGATGTAAATTTTCACATTCAGTTCATATTGTCATAACGATAAGGTTAACTAACACATGTAAAGGACATTATTTTAGGGCCTGTCACTGATGTGTGACAAAGTTTTTTTTCTTTCTTTGATGTACTGTCTATGTAGAAATATCTCCTGCAGATTAATCAGAGACTCACATTAGTTTTTTATAGTTACATTAGTGAGTTTACATAGTTATATATATATTTTTAATAGTCTTCCTTCTCTCCAGGAGAAAAAAATAATAAGGTTTTAGAATATTTTCATCAG
Organism: Limnothrissa miodon; assembly: GCA_017657215.1. Classification (NCBI taxonomy): domain Eukaryota; kingdom Metazoa; phylum Chordata; class Actinopteri; order Clupeiformes; family Clupeidae; genus Limnothrissa; species Limnothrissa miodon. The sequence goes on along the minus strand of JAGFZM010002066.1, from coordinate 155,788 downwards.
AAATTCCCTTCCTTATTCTTTTGCTACTAGACCTCCTTAGAAGTGTTTCTTTCTTACACTTTCGACAGCCTGCAGCTGTGGTAGGATTTGTGGTAGGCGTTGAAGATCATAATTATCTCAGGTTATTTTGTTAGACAGGGAAGACTTGGTAAGAAGGTTGGATATTGATGTCTTTCATTGGTGTTTTATAGTAGAATAGTGATGGTGAATGATAATGAATGAACACTGACCACAAAACACTAACATTCTGTTCTTTGTGCTAAATTTGGGCATGTGATGGTGATTTTTTTTTCAAGCACAGTCAGGGGAGTTACAGCTTGCAAATCCTCTGTAGACAAAGAAGCTGCAATATGCCAGCATCAGTGTAGGATTCTGGCACAACTTGACCTGATGTTGTTTTTGGAATGAGTACACGGTGGAGCAGTGAGCGCCACATCCTGGATTTGGGGATCAGAATTTGGCAAACATTTGGGGCCAGTTGAGACACTTGGATTTGGATGGCTCTAATACAGGTGCACGAATTTGGCACACACAGAGGTGAGGACAGTCATGTTTTCAGAAGGGGTGGGGACTATCTGCCAGTCTTGTAAAACAGTTGTACAGCCCCAAATTCCCAGCACACACTCCAAGGGTTAAATCGAAATGTTCATTCATGCCATTTGAACCTCTATGCCTATAGGACCAACTATATTCATAAAATAAAATTCAAAGACATTGAACACAACACAAATTGAACTTTGTAAATTACTTCATCCTAGTAGTGTATGCATTTCTTACACAACATATCTATGTAAAAAAGCAGTTCATTATGTTGACATTTTATTATATATGTGAGGGAGCAAGTCAATGTTCCTGTGAGTGTAGACACACTATTCATGTGTGACACGGAGTTCCATTCATCACTTTGGAGGCAATCTGGAAGCAAAGCACCAAAGAATGACAAATAGCTCATCAGCCAGTGCTGACCACAGCAAAGCACCTTATTTTCACTGCTGATGCACCACTCACTACACAGTCATCAGGCTCTCCATACAGTGCAATCACCGTCCTCTCTCCTCTGTCTACTGTCACACTCACAAAAAACAATATTTTACACTATGGTCATCATCATAATCATCATCATCATCTTCCTCATCCTACTCATCATCTCTCTCTGTTGTTCTCTCTCTCTCTCCCTCTATCTCTCTCTCTATCTCTGGGTCATTGAGAGTTGATGGTGGCCTCTCCCCATACATCACCTGCTGCTGTACAACAGTGAGATAGTGTTGTTGTTCTCTCTCTCTCTTTCTCTCCATCTGTTCTCTCTCTCTCTCTCTCTCTCTTTCTCTCTCTCTCTCTCTGTTCTCTCTCTCTCTGTCTCTCGGTGAGTTGAGTGGGAGGTCACTCAAGCACGCTGGCAACTCTCACACGCAGGAAAAAGGTCTGTGCCAGCAAGTGTTGAAGGAGACAGGGAGGCCAGAGCTGCTAGTCCTTTGGCATTAGGGAGGGACACGATCCCTTTTTAAAGGACCATGTTAGATTTTATATAAATAGCTCAAACAATATAAACCATTATACTATTACATGAATGCAGGCAGTCGACTGAATGGATGACTGCATGATGTTCCCGAGCTTATAGTACTGTAGTTCTCGACAGGGTGATGACAAAGGGCTAATACAATTTCTTCGTCAGTCCCCTCCACCTATTTTTATTCCTTCCCTAACCAATGCAACTGATTACACATAAATGGGAAAAACAAAGTGAGACTGCATAGACAATAGAGGAAGTCTCAAGGACAGAGAGTCAGACGTAAGTGAGAGAAGCACTGCTAAGACCACTGGGGGCACGCATGCCGGAATGATTTTGAAATGTGAATTTATTTTCACATTTACTCTCTGATAACTGACAACTGAATGCTGGGAAGAGAAGTCAGAAAAGACAGGGTTCCATTAGCCTGGGCCCGCCCATACTTCCTGTGACGCTACATTCAATTTCGCGAGCAAGTCAGTCTGGCCAGGCTGCCGTTTTAGAGGAATTATTTTTCCCAAATCTGTGGGCACCAATGAGAAATGAGCTTACGCATACGTCATTGGAATGAGTGGTCTGATTGGTTGTAGATTCGTCAAGTAGTATACAGAGGCATCTGATGGATGCAGGTTAAGCCCGCCTCTCAGAAGACGTTTAGTAATGCAGGATGGCCAGACTAAGCTCCCATGAGCTTTGTCGCGCAAGCCAGGCTAGGGTTCCATTGAATGTGGGGGGAAAATTGTGTTGAAAAATTAAAAATCAGAGTGCAAGAACAACAGGTTATCTTTGCAGTGTTCAGTGTTTTTTAGTGTGAATCAAGAACATGTTACACAGTCAGTCTCACACCAACAGCATCCTACTACCTTGTCAGACAAACCAACATAATTTAATGCAGTCCTTGGTGCTATTTGTTTTATTTCTTTTTTTTTTCTCTTCCTTTTCCCAGTCCAAAACCCAACATTGTTTAGAAAGGTGTCAAGGGACCTTCGTCTGGACCTGGCGCAGTTCTATAAAATATAAAATAAGCCCCGTTGCCAAAGCCAGAACAACAGAAAGAGCTGCTACCATACATACTGTGTCTCTTTTGTGTTGCTTTTACACTCTGTAAAAACAAACATGCACCCCACCAACAGCAGGTTCAGCAGATTGTTTGATGTTTCTGTGTGGCCTTTTTTCTTCACTGTGCTTCAGTAATGCCTATGAGCTTATAGCTTTTGAAGAGTAATTTAAAGAGTTTTCCGTTTTCTTTTTTTCCGGCTTCTTTACATTCTGTGCTCTTCCTTGGGATCCTATCTGATCGTACATAGTTCAAACATTTACACCCATGATGCACTGAGAATCTAGATGAAGAAAGTTATCAAAGAAATATTGTTAACACTTTATTTGAAGGGGTCTACATAAGGGTGACATAAGAATGTTATAAACATGATATGACACATATCATGACCATTAATGACCCTTTATTCATGTTCATGACTGTTGTCATTAAGTGTCATTCAGTTTTTGAAATGCAGACTGGGACGTAGACTTAGACTTAATGATAGCAGTCTTAAACATGAATGAAGTGTCATTAATGTTTATGATATGTGTCATGTCATGTTTGTGACCCCTTCAAATAAAGATTACCGAAATATTTGATATGACAGACACAAATCCTGTAATCCCCATTCTGTATGTGATAATAACAGTAATTCTGTTCACGTCTCTCAACATCCCATAATCTATGACTCAGCAGAAATGCTCAGTTGTGTTCCTGATTTTTTAAAGCACACTCTCTTTTTAATTTAAATGTGCCCATGTTCAATAACACTGCACTTAAATGACATGCTCTGCAAATACACCTCAATCAGCCTCTCTCTCTCTCTCTCTCTCTCTCTCTCTCTCTCTCTCTCTCTCTC
>JAGFZM010002066.1:115483-133178 GCA_017657215.1 Limnothrissa miodon | reverse complement strand
TCTTGTAGTTTCTGGGTGCAAGAGACAAAATGTGGACATCTCTGTCCATTCGGTACAGTCAGTAATGATAGAACTGTATGGCTGAAGGAGGATGAGCTGTTCTTGGTCTGGAACAGAAAGTAAGAACGGCTGGGTACACTGGAGTCAGGGATGGCTGCAGATGAGGAGGAGTCAGATTGGCAGAGAGGGGAGAAGTGGCAGGGAGAGGAATGAGATTTTGGACAGAAAATGTCAGCTGTGGATCTCTGTTTTCGGTAGTCTCTTGTAATCTTGTTAGGTTTCTTTCCTTCTTTTTTCTCTCTGTTTGTGAGTGTGTGTGCATATGTGCGTGTGTGCGTGTGTGTGTGTGTGTGTGTGTGTGTGTGTGTACATGCTTGTTTATGGCCATGCCAGGGTATAAACCTCTATCTCACTAAACCTCTCTACCCTCCCCCCCCCACCCCACGCCCCCCTCCACTTCCTTCCCTCCCTTGCTCCCTCTCTGATTCTCTAAGGCCTTTGTCAGTGGCTATCCATGTTGCCGATAGGCTGCTTTGAAGTATTTATGTTTAGACATTTCTCAGCTCAGCAGCACACAGGCCTCTGGTAGCCAGGCTGTGCTGTGCTGAGCTGAGTCTGTCTGGCAGGGTGGCAGGGATTGGATAAGGGACTTAAGTGTGTTCTCATTGATTGGCCAGCGGATCAATGCTAATCACGTTGGATGGCAAGGAGCCGTGGGGGGAGAAGGGTGTGGGGTGAGGGGTTTATGGGGTTGGGGGTTAGTCCACTTGCCCTCAGATCCGCAGCATTCATGACACGCCACTTAAACCTCCATGCATCTTTGTTGCTATGATAAGCTGTGTGAGTGTGTGTGTTTGTGTGTGTGTTGGTTTCAGTGGTTTATATGTGTAAATGTGTGTTTCTCTCTCTCTCTCTCTCTCTCTCTCTCTCTCTCTCTCTCTCTCTCTTTATCTCTGTTTTTTTCGTGTGTGTGTGAATGTGCATCTGTAATTTTCAAACCATTCAAATGATTTTTTTTTTACATGAATGACCATGCCTCTATGTTTTTGACCACTTCCTTGTGTTACTTTTGACATTGCATTTTAAAGAAGTAATGACATTGTCAGATATTGTCAAGTATTGAAAATAAATGGCATCTAGCTCAGGTGCAATGATCGTACTGAAAAAAAACTGGTTGGAAACAACCTTAATATCCCACTTCTCTATTGCTAAAAGCTTCAGTTAGGTCCAGTTTAGATTGGATCAGTCATTTCATACCAAACCTACAATTCAAATAAATCCAATCAGAAAACAAATATCTACTCACAATGGTCCTGCAGAAAGATAGTGCAGCAATATGACAACCATTCCTTGCCTTGTTTACCTGTGAATATTGAATCATTTTGTGACAAAAAAATATATTATTATTCAAAACAGTCGTTTGCTGGCGGCTCTTTGTGTTGCTCACAACTAGTAATTTGTCTGTCCCCCACCATTTGCCATCTCCCTCATGCTCGAGTGGACATTCTTTTTGGCTTCAAAAGGTTATTTTCATCTACTTAAGATAATGTGTGGCCCATACTTTTGCATTGGCTGGCATTTCTGAATTGGTAAACATGATCACAATGATTCTATTAGCCTGACCTGTTACCAGAATACTAATGAGGAGTTTTTTTTTCCCTCTGTTCCTTATTTGGTTTAGGCTCCATGTCATTTCCTTACCGATTGCCAACACAAACATTTGCGAGCTCTAAATTTCTAGAAGATTTCTACCAACATCCGATTCTGAGCATAACAGGCTGAGCTCTATGTAATATGCAGGCAGTGAGCCACCACTAAGCTCCTAACTTGAATCTGAACTGAAAATTGTATGTCTGCTTACAAACCTAAGAGTAGCTTGATGAAGAAGGAATCACACTCTCTTAGACTGTTCTCATGCTTTTTTCAAATGTCTTTCATATCATGTCCACGCAGAGCAAGTTCCTTCTGCTCTTGATATCTTAAACTCACACCCAAAGTAGTTTTCAGTCTGAAGTTGCCTGCTTTTGAAACTAGCTTAAGAGTAGCTGTATGTACAGTAGCATGAGTTCCTAATATAAAGCCTACTAAAACCCTGAGAATGTAGCAGTGAATGTTGAACACAGAGACATGTTGATCGTTTGTGTTTAACTCTGCAGTCCCTCCGGTCCTGTCTGTGCCGCAGCAGTCTTTCAATGCCACTGCTGACGCAGGTGATTCCGTCACCTTCACCTGCATCACTGCTGGATCACCTGACCCACAAGTCACCTGGCATAGGTGAGTCGCACAGTCGCAAACTCCTTCTTTCTCACTTACTTACATTGTTTCTATCTATCTCTCTTTTTGTGTTTGTGTGTATGTGCGTGCATATGTGGGTGTGTGGTTGTGCGTGTGTGTGTCTGTCTGTGCAAGATGTAATGAAGGTTAATTGTTAATAAAGTCTTATTACTAATGGCATTAGCACAGGTGGGACGGTGTGCCATAAGGGGTTAAAAGGCCAGATTAGCTTATGAGAACAGTACTGATGAGAACAATACTGAAAACACTGATGTTATTAGTTAAAATGTTTTAATTATGGCTTAATGGTTTAATTAGTGTGTGTATAATACTTCCTAATGAACACTTCAAGTTCATAGTGTTACCACTATTATTAGTAGTAGTAGTATTATTAGTATTATTATTATTATTTGAAGGGTAAGGTATTTAATGACTTTGAATATCATACATAGCTTTTGCTTGGCATTGTGAAAATCTAGGCTGCTGTCCATGGTGCTGAAACATCCCCTTATCATTATAGTGGAGTGCCTAAGCCAGGCCCTGCCATTTCAGTTCAACTACAGATGACAAACAAGAAACACATTTTACAAGAGCTATGTTTTTGTCATTGAGTACCAAGAATAGCTTTGAAGGGTGTTCAGTGACATTAAATGGCATGAATACCTGATTAAAAGTTGCAATCATGCTGGCTGCTCTTGCCAGTGCAGTGCCATGTGGTGCTGGGCTCTGGAAACTGAACGGGCAGCTGTCCAGGGTGCTGAAAGTCTCCCTTTATCCCGTCTGTGCAGTGACTGACTCTGGCCCACCAACACAAACGCCTTCGTGTGGCTTCCACCACAGGTGTTGGTTCCAGACAAGGGGCATTCTGCTCTTACTGCAAAATTGCCCCTAACCTCCCACTTTAACAGTTAGTGCTGGCTCTGTACTTATGGCAAACATTTCTTTGATGCATTGTTGAATACTGCATTTTAAGAGTAAGAACATTATTTGTAAAAGGAGAGAGAGAGAGAGAGAGAGAGAGAGAGAGATTGGAGGCATCTCCAGCTAGACCTACAAAGTTTGAAGAGGGCACTGTGTGTGCCTCATCTTCTTGTCCTCTTAATGAAAAAGTTCCCATCTGAAGTAGACTTCTTCACAGAAGGTTGGAGCTCAGCAGCTACTCCCAACACTGAGCCTACAGATGTGCTGGTTTATGGGCTGTGATCTGAAGCAGTCTGAGGTCTGGCAGAAAACCTGCTCTGGTTCATGTTGTGTTGCTTGTGGAAGATTCTGACTTTCGGGTCAATGCAGCTCCTGGCTCAATTCCAAATCCCTTTCAAACTGATTTGGTTTTTGTTGTGTTTATTTTTATTCTCGCTTCCTTGTCGTCGTGTTTGCTCCTGCATTTGATTTTTATAAAAATTCTGATTGGCTGATTTTGAAAGAGCAGGGGACACGGTAGGTAACACATTAAAATAAGGAAGTAAGTTGTTCAAAAGTTTGGCTTCACCTGAGACCAAAGATTCTAGAGCGCTACGGTCACTCTAGAATCTTTGCCTGAGACTTTTCAAAAATATCCAAGCATGGAAAAAGTGCAGCCAGACCAGAGAAACAAAAGTAGAGAAACAAAAGTAACAAGTAGTAATGATCCTCCCAACTGTCTTACTACACATTAATTCATATTAATATCTGTAAAGCTTAGATTGCTTCATGCACGTGTCTTGTAAGTTCAGAATGCACCTGAGTGCACCTGAGTGGACTGGACGACGAGCCAGTCCGTAATCCATATAATTACTGTAACAAGCTCCACCTATAGGTAATGACAGACAATGCAGGGAGGCAAATGCTGAAGCATTTGTGTAACACAACAATGCAGCCAGCCTAAACCTAGCAGAGTCAGCACCACATTGATGTGTCACCACTTTATTACTTGTAGAAAATATCAATAGATGAAAAATAATTATTTGGTTCAACTTAACACACAAGTAGTTGAGGCCTATATGTATCATTCTCATTCTGTACTACAGTGAAGTATCAATAAGACTACTGATGAGAACCATGATCGGTAAGCATGACCAGTATTAGTAAAACTAGATAAAATCGAAACTATATCGATCCCTACACTTTTTACGTTTGATCCTGTGGCACTCCTGAATGGTCCTCAACCCACTCCACGGTCCATGCCACTGCCTCCCTACTGAGGGTCACCCCTGCCTTCCACTGCCTGATCCTGCATCTCTGGCTTCCTGGGCGGGCTGCCTTCAGCTCCACAGACAACCCTGACGTGATTGATACAGCCGCCAGCTGGCCCCTGGCTTGACTGCACATAATGACATGGGACTATATCCTGGCATTATAATGGGACTCCTATGTTACTTTATTTATACCACATTTTTCTTATAATGTGTACTTAATGGAATAATAGTGGACTAATCACCATCTGAGAGACTGAAAACCTGCCCTATGCCCTAGGCAGTTGGGCTAGCCCCTTGAGCCGTCGGAACTGCCCAAGGTTTCTTCCTTTACCATAAGAAGTAAACACAAAAAAGGCTGCTAGGGAGTTTTTCCTTGCACCTGTTGCTCATTGGGCCTCTTCGTGTTAAGCGCATTGAGACATGCCTTTTGTAAAAATGCGCTACATAAATAAAATTGAATTGAATTGAATAAAGCCAAAAGGAAGTAAAGTAAAAAATGCTTGCAAGTAAAATGTGGGAACATTTTCTTTGTAAGAGCATCTACAGGAAATGTACAGATGTTCTGCTTTGTACCAACTAGTTTTGGACAGTCTTTTTAGCCGCACCTCTAAAAATGCTAAAGTAAAAACTGTGCTGAACATGCTGCATTGGCCAAACATGTAGAATTTCATTAACATGACTGATTGCACTTCCCTTTGAGCAGTGTTGAAAGGGGAGACATTTAAATAGACGTCAGGAGCATGTGGCGATGTGTGTGTGTGTGGGAAACAGATTAATGGTGAAATAGATAGAAGGAATGATTCAAGAAGCGGTGGTTCAGAGAAGCAGAAATGCATTGACAGGCACATGAAGACTCATAGTAGTTTGAGTGGGTTAATGATAAGGTGTGTGTGATTGTTGGCATCACCATTTAGTTACAGTATTTGCATGCACACACATATATATATATATATACACATAAGAAGCGTATTTTTGGACTGAATTTAATGAGTGAATGTACGTAAACAAGAAATGACAGTTGTTTGTTGGTAATAGAGAAGGTCTTTGGCAATTACTTGTAAGGACATCTCATCTCACCTCATCACTGCTACTACTGTCTTTGTTGTTATTTCGCTGTTATTGTATATAGACAGTGGAAAACAAAGTTTTGACATGATGGTCATGGTCATTTTTGGAGTGTTATTAAACATTGTGTAAGCGTGTGTGTGCATGCCTTTGTGTGGATGCCCCAGACATTATTAATATTAGGTCTATGCAGTTTAAATTGATTACAGTATGTATGTATGTATTTGTGGATGTGCCTGTGTGTGTGTGTGTGTGTGTGTGTGTGTGTGTGTGTGTGTGCAGTCTTTCTTTATTATATCCCAATTCTATTCTGTAAATGGGTGTAAGGTTTTATAAAGAGCTGTATACCATTCATCATAGGCTTCAGCGTGAATGGTTGCAAGAAAAGTGGTAACATACTATACTGTGGAGAGTGTTTCTCTTATCTTATGCCTCTGATCTATTTCTTTTCTCTTTCTTTCTTTCTGATATCTTGTCTTCATCCATCCTTCTTTATTTCCCATTTTTATTTCCTTTTTTTAATAATAATTATCTATTATCTAATAATTAATATCTAATAATTTTAATTATCTAATCATTTTTGGTTGTCCTTGTCGTCCCGAATCTTTTTTTCCGTCTTTGTCACTCTCTGATCGATCCCTCCCTTTTGTCCCTCTTTCTTCTCCTCTCCCCTTCCCCATCAGGAAGGAGCAGCTGATTGAGAGCTCGGAGCAGTATATGCTGGCCTCACTGGAAGGGGGCCGTAGCACGCTGACTGTGCAGAATGTGGGCGAGGGCGACGGCGGGCCCTACACTTGTCGTGCCACCAACAAAGCAGGCGTCCTGGAGAGCCAGCTGCTCCTCAAAGTCTTCGGTGAGAAACGCATACATTCACAACAGTTTACAGTAACACAGCTCTTTTCACCTCTTTCTGCCAGTCCCAGGCTTTTGCTGCCATTGTTGGCTGAACTTGCAACCCATTCCTGGTGGTGAGGGCATTCCACTTATGGAAAGATTGTCGTGTGTGACTTGTATGGACAGAGCATGGTATACTGCCTTTGCTGGGGATCACACAGTGAGAGCACCTGGCAGACATGGTTTTTGAACTTGGTCTATTAGAGCACAGGCAGGGTTGTGAGAAACAAAGAGTCAGACTGGTTAAGGTGGCCCACAAAGCTCACTTGACATGCCTTTTGATGACACAACAATCTTGTAGGGGCTTGTTGAGGTTATTTGAAATAACACACTTTACTCCCATTGGTTTGGGGGCAGGTTGGTTCTAACTACTTGGTGCCTTTAATCAGATTTATTTACTCAAGCTGTTAATGGAGGTTAGATCACTGCACAACTTAAGACAATGTGTGTGTGTGTGTGTGTGGGGGGGGGGGGGGGGGGGGGGGGGTTGTTTAAGAAATACTGACTTCCACTGGCCATGATTACTCTAGGCGTAATTAGCACAAGTGCTCTCACCATCAGGTGCGATTGTCTGAGACTCTTTCCGTCAAGACTCATGGATATACTGTAAGGCGGTCATTGAGCAGGCAAATGACATATTCGCATGGCTTATTAAGTATGATTAGGCCATTAACTTGCATAGGGAATCAGGGTGATTATCCTAACACATTACCAAGGAATGGTGCAAGCAACAGGTTTGTGGTTCATGAGGGAAGAATTAAGAGATGATTAATGAAAAGAAGGAGAGGATAGTTGTACTGACCTGACATCTGTTGAGGTTGTAAAGTTCGGCATAAAGTGTTTACATGAGTGCTATTATTGGGTTATCAATATTCCTGCAAGCTCTCCAAACTAGCAAGAAAATATGGCACCATAATGTTCTCCAAACTAGCAAACTTGCACACAAGACCTTGCAATTTTTTCTCTGATTCAGCTAGAAATCGGGATAAGGTTTTTTGCATTCTACTGTTTCCTGGTTTCTTTTAGAACTCTATCAAGCCTACTCCAGCTCCACCTAGACTATCCCAATTTCACATCAACCCAGGTTAGGGCTTGTTTGAGAAACTGAATTTGGGCAAAGTTGTTTACATGTGGAAATAGAAAGCTGGAATACGTAATATCCCGACCATACTTGGAACTCCTCAGTGTATGCAATCAGTGCATGTAATCATAGTTTATAAGACAGCAATACAGGGAACTGCAATCAAGAACCCTACACAAAAAGAATCTTTGTTGTAGCGGGGACCTTTTTGCTTTGAGTACAAACCCAAACAATCTACAACTAATTAGCTGCTGCCTACTTAAAAAATTCGCAAAAACCTGGGAAAGGCTAACAACAGCCAAGCTGGCACTAAAAGGCATGTGTAAAAAGCATTCCAACTGATGTTTTCGCAAGGCAGTTGGCAAGCTTTACTGTGAAAGCTGTTCAAATTTGGCAGAAAACCCAGGATTGGCTTGCAGAAATCACATCTGGTGGGACAGACTTTTGCTCTAACCTTACTACTATGTCTGTTAGTTGCACATTAAATCAGGAGGCATCATTCAAACATGGGTGCACTCAGAAGACCCTGTCACTCAGACAGTCAATAGTATGTGTGTGTGTGTGTGTGTGTGTGTAATCATATATTACATGTTCCTGCTTTGTTTGCACCAGGTAAACAGTAAATAGATAGATAGATAGATAGATAGATAGATAGATATACTTTATTGATCCCCGAGGGGAAATTCAAGATGGTGGAGAGAGTCACCTTGGCTGCCATTCATACGACGCCAGTAGAAAAAACACAGAAAAAACTGGAATACATGGGAAAGAGAAGGAGAGAAAAAACAGTCCACCAGACTATACGCCAAATAGGGAGTATAGTTTGGTATCAGAAAAAACACCTCAGCACATATAAGCAATTTATCACAGAACACGGGTGGGGAGAGAGGGTAGAGGAATCACACATCTTACAACGTAGAGTCAAGACATTGCACCAGGTAAGGGAAAAGGGAATTGAAGAGTCCAGCACAGACAAACAGTCCACATCCGCAGCCTCCTTTTGGGGCACTGTAAGGGAGCCTATCCACGCTGTTGAAGCCGCGGAGGCGTTGGATGGTGTAGGGCAAGGGTTCTTGGATGAGGGGGAAGGGAGAGCAAGAGGGTCACGCTGCCCTGTTCAGCCAGGGGAGTTGTTTTCAGTAACAGCCTCGCCAAGGCGTGCCAGATAACAATTTGTTATGGTTTCATGCGAGAAAGCTGTAACTTTCCAACTCTCTCTAGTGTCCTGATCTCTCACAAAGCCTTTCCAGAGCTGTAAGTCTCTCCAAGATGTTATCCATTTTGTGATCAAGAGTCCCAGTATCTCCAATTTTGCGATCCAGTGTCCCAATTACATTGTCCAATTTTTGGTAACTTAGGCCAATGCCCATTCCAATCAGGAAAACAGGAAATGTAAAAAGGAAAACAATTTGGACATATGTAATAGTTTTTTTTTCTTTTTATATTCAGCAACCTGATCCAAATTGAATGATTTGCTTGCATGACTTGCCTGTCATTGAGTGTACAGCTTTGTTTGGCCTTGACAGAGAGAAATACCTTGTTTTAATCATAGGAATTTTTGTCCAAATCCATTTCTTAAAATGTCTCTGATGATGGGTCTTGACATTGGATTCATGGTGCAACACAAGACCTTGCAGAGAGATTGCAGCTAGCAAGGCTGGAAAAAACTAACACCTAAAACTAACATCACTTCGGGTTTAGCAAATATCAATTCCAGCGGAGCAAAGGTACACAGCCTAAAGCCAGTCTGCGCCTGACCTTGTGAAAGTGATATTTTGAAGAGTGCTGGGTGTGGGGTTATGAGAGCAGAATAAAGGGGGAGTGGAGTAAAAGAGATATTTCATGAAAGAAAATTTATTTATTTTTTGTTACGCTGCTGGCCTGCATATTTGTTCCTATCATTACTTCACTGAAATGTAGGCTCTGCAGGTGAGGGGGTGAAGGGAAACAAGGAAAAGAGAGGGAGAGAGGGAAAGAGAGAGAGGATTCATGGAGATTCATTCTGCAGTCATGAGGACATTTTCCATGCCCCACTGCTAGTTCTTCAAAATGCACATTTTTATGAAGCTTTATTGGACAGAAGTTTTGTCTTGGGAGTATCTCAGCTGTGCTCCCAGTCCCAGCAGAAGCTCAGTTTGATTCAGAGAAAAAAAATGTCTCTCTTGTGTGTGGGTGTGTGTGTGTGCGTGTGTGTGTGCGCTTTTGGGTGTATTTGTTTGTGTGTAGGTGTGTTTACAGATAAAGAGGGAGATGTTGTTATCTTTTGGCTGGAGGAAATGATACAGATTCACTCTAATGGCTTCTAGTGCAGGAAAACAAACCATTCTATTTCATGAAACACAAATGGAGCAGAAACACTTGGGTTTAAACACAAACTATTTGCAAATCAGAATGCAACAACAAACAAATGGTTCTGCATCTTTCATCCAACCAACAGGGTAACTTCACTGCAGATCGGTTTTGCATTAATGTGCTTGGTGTGGATGTATCTGCAAACATTCACTGCAAAATGGTGCACTAATGTGTCTTACTTGTTATTGGATAAATCAGTAATTTATCCAATAACAGTAAACGGGTCTCATATGCATGCTATATAGGTAAGAGATAAGTTATTCATTTCTGCTCGTTATTGGAAAATATTCCCCAAACAAAAATGAGGCTGAGTGGTCTTGATTTGTCCTAAAAGATCCAAAAAGCTTTTTCTCTAATGACTGGCAGACAATGCTTTAATAATCAGGATTATTATATGGCTACTTGCCAGACAGAACATTTCACACAAACGTCTTATAAATGGAATGTATTATTGTTTGTGACATGATTTTAAAAACACTCACTTGCCTTCTTTGATATTACAACCTTGAGGAAATGCAGAACCTGTATGTTTTTGTTGCATTTACATACTTTCTACTGTAAGTAAAAAGTGTTCTAGGTAAAAAGTGGCATCAACCTGTTGATATTGATGCTGTATGTACAGCAATAGTTCAGTTGCTTCTCCTTCGATTCAACCAGGTGATGCTGCTGCTAACAAGTGAAAGAATTTGATAAACTTTTAACATTTACATTTACATTTATGCATGTAGCAGACGCTTTTATCTGAATCGACTTACAAAAAGAGGATAATAATCAAGCTACATAGCAGAAACCGGTACGGATACTAACGTATCCTCGGTTCTCTGAGTGATAAGCCGAAACGTACGAGTGGATGATGCCTATCATCTCCTGCTTTTCTGAAGTAATTTTAAACCAACCCTTTGAAAAAAGGGCAGTAAGCGCACTGACGCGCGCAGGCAACTACTTAGACAGCCCTGCGTGACGTGAGAAAGTCTATATATTGACTGCGCTTACGCTTCAGGTCCTCTTTGCCAAGCTCGCCAGCGTCGGCGATTGAGGCCCGAAGCGTACGTTTCGGCTTCTCACTCAGAGAACCGAGGATACGTTAGTATCCGTAACGTTCTCTTTCGTTTCGAAGCCGAAACTTACGAGTGGATCACTACAACCAAGCCTCAAGAGCCCTACACCAAGGAGCCCGAAGTGGGAGGATCCATGGGACCGCCGCCGGGCCCAGAGAGAACACTCTCTGCTATACCCGGCCTGGTGACGTCCAATGCATAAAAACGCGCGAAGGTGTTGCCTGAGGCCCATGAAGCGCTCAAGCAGATATCCTTCATGGGGACGCCTTTCCAGAAGGCCCAAGAAGCCGCCACTCCACGGGTGGAGTGCGCCCTGACATGAACAGGCGGAGGAACACCCGCCGCCTCATATGCCAGACGTATGGCTTCCGTAAGCCAATGCGACATGCGCTGGGTAGACAAGGCCTGACCCTTGGCACGCTCGCCATGGCAGACGAACAACTGATTCGTCTTCCTGATGCTCTGCGTACGCGTCAAGTAGGCACGAAGCGCTCTGACTGGGCACAGAGTAACGGGCACAGAACTGCCCGTCTCAGGAAGGGCTGCGAGCTCAATGACCCTCAAACGAGGGTCAGTGGACAGCACTTTCGGGCGAGAAAAGGGATTTGGTCGCAGCGTGACCCGCGCGTCACCTTGCGTGAACTCAAGACAGTCAGGACTGACCGACAAGGCAGTCAGATCGCTGACACGCTTCACTGAGACCAGAGCGAGCAGAAGCGCAGTCTTAAGGGAAAGCATCTTTAGGCTGGCACTCGACAGAGGGTCAAAGGGCGTAAGGGCCAGTCCACGTAGGACAGTGGCCAGGTCCCAAGTAGGGACCGAAGGGGAGGAAGAGGGGCGGAGCCGCCTGACGCCCTTCATGAAGCGCGACGCAAGGGGGTGAGCGCCTGGGGAAACGCCAGCATAGCCAACATGGCATGCTGAGATAGCTGCGAGGTACACCTTCAAAGTAGAGGGTGTACGACCCTGATCAAACAGGTGTTGCAGAAAGGCAAGCACCTCGCCAATAGGGCAGACTAGAGGATCACAGCCTCTGACTCTGCACCACGTGCTGAAAACACGCCACTTCAGTGTATACAACGACCTAGTGGACGTAGCTCTAGCAGCCTGGACGGTCTCTATCACTGCGTCTGACAGGCCGCTCTCTAGGAGACGCGCCCGTTCAGGGGCCAAGCCGTCAGTCTCCACGCTTCCGGCTTGGGGTGCCACAGCGACCCGTGAGCCTGGGATAGGAGGTCTCTCCTCAGAGGGAGAGTCCACGGCTGGCCGTCTAACAGTGAGACCAGATTGGAGAACCAGCTCTGAGATGGCCAATTGGGGGCGATCAGAATCACCCTGTGCGCCCCCGCTCTGATCCTGGCCAACACCTGACGCATCAGAGGAAGGGGGGGAAAAGCGTAGAGCAGACCGCGCGGCCACGAGTGTGCCAGCGCGTCTGACCCTAGCGGCGCATCTCGTTCCAGCGAAAACCACGCTGGGCAATGAGCGTTCTCTCTCGAGGCGAAAAGATCGACTCGTGCCCGCCCGAAGCGGGACCAAAGGCTGTGCACCACAGCTGGGCAGAGGCGTCAGTCGGTTGCACGCGGAACATCCCTGGAGAGGAGGTCCGCGCCTGTGTTGCGAACACCTGGCAAGTGCGCCGCCCTGATCGACAGGAAGTGGCGAGAGGCCCAGGTGAGCAGCTTGTACGCCAGGCGAAACAGGTCCGGAGAGCGCGTGCCGCCCTGGCGATTGATATACGCCACAACAGTGGTGTTGTCTGTACGCACAAGAACATGTTCTCCTCTGAGAAGAGGGAGAAACTCTTTCAGAGCGCAGAAGACAGCAAGGAGTTCCAACACATTGATGTGTAATCTCCTGGAGGCTGTGCCCCATATCCCCCTGGCAGGGCGACCGCAGCAAACGGCGCCCCAGCCTGTTTTGGACGCATCGGTGGTCACCGTCATGCGTCTGGCTATAGCACCCTAGGCGCCGCCTCCGGTGAAGGAGGACGGCCTGCGCCAATGCGCGAGGGCCAGCCACATGCGTCTGGATACTAAGATCCGACGGGCGGGGTTCGACCTGGAGGATACACCTAGCTCCGCTAAGGCGAGCTGCAGCGGGCGTAAGTGTAAGAGGCCGAGTGGGACAGCGCCGCCTGCGGCGCATAGGAGGCCCGTCAGTCTCAGACACAGCCTGGCCGAAACGCAGGCACCGAGTCTGAAGTGGCGTAGACACGCCCTGACGTCCTGAAGCCTCTTCGGTGTGAGCGTCGCTCTCATGGAGCGTGAGTTCAGCCTCACGCCCAAGAACTCGACCTCCTGGGAGGGAGAGAGCATGCACTTGCTTAGGTTCACTAAGAAACCCAGACTGTGCAGGTGACGCAAGACCACGTGGGTCTGTGACGTCAGGAGCTGTCTGGAACCAGCCAGCAGCATCCAGTCGTCCAAGTAATTGAGGAGTTTGATCCCCTGAGCGCATAGAGGAGCGATCGCCGCCTCCACGCACTTGGTGAAGCACCGAGGTGCTAGAGATAGACCGAAGGGGAGGGCTGCGTACTCGTACGCGCTGCCCTCGAAGGCGAAGCTTAGAAAACGCCTGTGCCTCGGGACTATGCCTATGTGAAAATAAGCGTCCTGAAGGTCTATGGTGACCATGTAGTCCCCCTGGCGGACTGACTCCGCCACCATTCACCCCGTGAGCATGCGAAAGGTGAGAGGTTTGAGCAAAGCATTGAGTGCTCTGAGTTCTAGGATAGGGCGAAAAGCGCCCGACTTCTTGGGCACCAGGAAGTACGTACTGTAGCGACCTGCGCACGCCAGCGTCGGATCTACGCGTTGAATAGCGCCCTTTCTCAGGAGATCGTAAAGCACTTGTCTGAGAGCAGGGGCCCTGGAGGGGGGCACCACTGACTCCATGACACCTCTGTAGGGCGGGGGTGGCCACCTGAACTGCAGTTGATAGCCCTTCAACACTGTTGATAGGACCCAACGCGACGTTGTGCACATCGGCCAATGCTGCCGGAGCAGAGCGGCGGCATGAGGAGGCAGCAAGGACAAACGAAGTGCTATGCTGCCTCCGAGTGGCACTAGGGGGGCCGAGGTCAAAGACTGAGGCTGTCCGCGAAGCTGAAGAGCGTCCGACTGACAGACCAGAGACCCGACAGAGTGCGGGGGCTGCGACGCACCGCGACGCCCGGTGGGGCGGCCGACTCAGCGCGCACGTCAGCGAAATCCGATGTCGCTTAACTGTGCGCCTCACCTGCGACACCCAGTAGGGCGGCCGACCTGGAGTGCGTGTCAGCGACGTTGATGGTCGATGAGCCGCGCGCTGCACCTGCGACGCCCCGTGGGGCGGCCGACTCGGAGTGCGTGTTGGCGACGACCTCGAAGAGGGGGGAGAAGCTACCCGTCTGGCCAAGGGCAGACGTGTCAGACTGAGCAGACAGTTCTGCGCGTATCTGGGCGATGAATCGACCGACAAAAGCGGCGAGAGAGGACGGGGGGGACTTCTCGACCGTGAACGACTCCGAAGCGTTGCATGTCCACTGCTCAGAGGCGAAGGGGACAACGAACGCGGAGGTCGTGACACTAGCAGAGGCCTCGGAGCCACCTGGGCGGCGTAGAGGCGTGTCATCACGCGAGGCGCATAGCGCGGAGCGTGTGTCAAGACGCGGGGCGCAGAGCGCGGGGCGTGTGTCAGCTGAACGTGCGCCGGAGACCGCACCGGCGCCCCAGTGCGCGATAGCGCTGACAGAACAGAGAGTGTCCTCCGGCCTGGGCCGGGGCTCATTTGGAAACATTGCCCCAGAGGGGCGGCAGCGTGTGTGCGGAGTGCTTGTGAACAAGGCAAACTCAGCGCCCCGTAAGGGGGTGAGATCAGAGAGGACCGCCGAAGCGGGGGGGAACGCTCCGAGCTGGGGACTGCAGAGTGAGGACCCGGGCCCTTGAGAGCACACAGAGGCGTAGCAGTCAATGGATGGCGATCGCATGACATGCCGCGCACACGCGATCACATCAGGATCACTGTGGCCTTTTACGGCGCTCCCGGCTAGCCGGACGGTTGGCGGGAGCTGGGCGCCCGCGAGAGCCGGCTGTGGCGCGGCTTTGGGCGCGTCCGCCTTCTTCTGCTGTTGCGTCCGTTGAGGCGTACGAGCACGCGTCTGAGGAGCAGCGGGAGTGGTCGAGTGAGGCGGAGCACGCTTAGGAAGCACGGGTTGCAGGGCCTGAGCCGCCGACTTCGTCTTCTCTAAGCGGTCGCGCTGTACTTCCAGCGCCTGGCCAAACAGAGCATCGGCGGAGATGGGAGCATTCAAGAGATGCTTCTTCTCCTTCTCCGGCATAGAGGAGAGGTTCAGCCAGAGATGCCTGTCGAGGACGATCAAAGAGCCAAGGGAGCGCCCGTCGGCTTTAATGGCCGCCCGGATGGCCAGTGAAGTGAGAGCGATTAGTTCCGAGTGCTCCGCAGCTAGATCTGCCACCAGTTCCTCCGCCAAGGAGGAGAGGAGAAAGGCGGTGTTCATCGCCCTTATCGCCTGGCCTGTACAGATAAAGGCTTTTGAGGCGAGCTTCTCCGTGCGTTGACACGGCTTGGAGGGGAGCTCGGGAGGCGATGTCCAGGTGGTGGCAGAGGCTGGTGCTAGACAGCCAGCGACCGCATCCTCAACGCGAGGAAGCTGTAAGAGGCCAATGGCGCCCGCACTGTCCATCGCGTAAAACGCCGCGTGTCCCTGGATAGGGGCAATGGCGGCGTAGGGAGCCTCCCAGGAGCCCTGCGCGTCAGCCACAACCGTGGGGTGAGCAGGGAGGGGGAGAGCGTCCGGAGAGGGAAGCGCGCCGGAAAAGGAGTCGAAACGCCCTTCCGAATAGCGCTGAGGCGGAGGCAGGCCTAGCCTGTTAGCCGCCTGTGTAGCCAACAAAGCTAGCTCAGAAGCTAACTGGACGGCGTGGGTCTTCACTATCGGTGGCACGTCTTCGACCGTAGCGCCTTTAGTGGAGAGGAAGGAAGACAGCTCCTCTTCATCCACGGCCTCGATAACTGGTTCGTCATCGTAGTCGCCCTGAGGCGGCGTGGTAGCCGCGCGGGCAAAGGCAGCGCCGACGGAGCTAGCAGGGCTAGCCTGGTGGGCCGCGGTTAGCTGGCTAGCTGGTAGCAAGCTAGCCTCAGAGAAGCTAACTGACGGTCGAGTAGCCACTGAAGACCGATCGATAAGCCCAACCGGGTGCGGGGACGCCGGGGAAACATCGATAGCCTGGTGGGTAACAATACCCCTGGCGCCAGCGGGGGAAAAGCCCGCCCCTGTAACACCAGTGGAACCCACAAAGAATGCCGCTCTGTTGGCGATAGCCGTAGGGGAGAGGCGTTCGCATGCCGAGCAAAGATCTGGCCGCGAAAAGGCGAGCATAGCATGCTCGCTCCCCATACAGATAAAACAGATGGCATGGCGGTCGGAGATCGCCATCGGACGGTCACAATCGGTGCAACGACGAGTAGCCATCTTGCGTCTCGTGGTACCAGAAGTCAGGGACCGGCGTGAGCACTTTGAGCAAGACGGAATCCCTCGGAGAGCTTTGAAAAAAGCTTTTGTGTTGGGCTTTCAAAAAAGCCGTTGGTTTTTTTAAATATTTGCAAAAGCAAACGAAGACGACTCAGAAACACACGCAGTAAGCGAGGTGAAAGAGGCAAAGAGGACCTGAAGCGTAAGCGCAGTCAATATATAGACTTTCTGACGTCACGCAGGGCTGTCTAAGTAGTTGCCTGCGCACGTCAGTGCGCTTACTGCCCTTTTTTCAAAGGGTTGGTTTAAAATGACTTCAGAAAAGCAGGAGATGATAGGCATCATCCACTCGTACGTTTCGGCTTCGAAACGAAAGAGAACTTAAAGAGCATAGTGCTAGGGAATAGTGCTTCAGTTCAATTTAGTGCTAGGATGTTTTAAAAAACATTTTGAGTATTGCTTGAGTGTTGAGTGTCATGTTTCTGTAGCTGACACCAAATTTAGTCTTATGTGACCTTATGGGATTTCTGTCTTACTAGCCATGGATCCCATTAAGTTATATAAAGGTTATAAGGCTGTAAAAAAAAAAGCTCAATAGTTATTATCATCATATTATCATTATTAACATTGTATGTGAATATAATGATATCATCAGTTATTATCATTATTAACATTGTATGTGAATATAATGATATCATGACATTTGTTGACAAATTGGTCAAAATCTATATACCTATCAGGAACAATTTAAAACAAATCAATATTTTTTTTTGTCCATGATATAATGACTGAGGTTCCTGTGACATTTTGAGTGTGTAATGACCAGGCGGCAACATTCCATGTCATGACCCCATTATGACCAGTAAACTGTGGGCTTAATTAGTGCTGCTCAGTGTTATAGAGCAGCTCTCTCTCAGGCTGGAGCTAAATGTCAGTGCACCTCCCCGACTCATGTCAAAGCAAAAGTTATACCAGAGCTATCAATTTACTTTCAGTGCGCACACACACACACACACACACACACACAAGAAAGAATCATGTTTTCAAGAGATGACATTGATGCTTTTCAGATTGGACAATTGAACACATTGCTCTAAAAAATCTCTCGCTTCCTTCTTTCTCTCAATCTCTTCCTAAGTTGCACACACACACACACACACACACACACAAACACACGCCTGATGAAATGTGTCATGACAGGGATTTAATAACATATGGGAATTCAATATTTTTCATATTCATATAAACTCCCTTTAATTTCATCAAGTTCCTTGCCCCTGTTGCTCATTGGGCCTCTTGTGTTAAGCGCTTTGTGACATGC
>JAGFZM010002066.1:102983-110483 GCA_017657215.1 Limnothrissa miodon | reverse complement strand
ATTGCAGTTTCTGATATTGGGTGTAGGCATTTACAGAACGTACATGTGTATAGTCCAGTACATACTATTTCCACATGAATGTGCATATGCCAAAGTATACTGCAAAAAAGAAAAAAAAAAGAAGAAAATATTGCCAATGACAATACTCTCCTTTTCTTTTGTGCTCTCTCTCTCTCTCTCTCTCTCTCTCTCTCTCTCTCAATCTATCTATCTGTCTATCTATCTATCTATCTATCTATCTATCTTCTTTGTGTGTGTGTAGAGTGCAGACGGCCGTGTGGAAGTGCGTGGTCGCCATGGGAAGTCTATGCTCACCATAAATCGCGTGCGCCTGACAGACTTAGGCCGCTTTGACTGTGAGGCCAAGAGTCGCATTGGAGAAAACCAGAAAAGCATGTACCTGGACATTGAGTGTGAGTGTACATGTAGCCTTTCCTTGTCCCCCATATGACACATGCACACATGCAAGCACATGCATTTTTGTTTTTTTTAAAAAAAAGTCTCGTTCATGCAACATTGCAAAATTTTTATCATTTCAAAGTCGACTGAACACAATGAACAGCACAGAGCAGCACAGTCATCTGTCCCCCATTTTCTTTCTTTTGGACAATCTGTCTACTTCTTTACAGTGACTTTGCTTTTACTGAAACTGCATCTTAGTCCACAAGTTTCCATTTTCTCTCCTCTTCTTGCGCTCCACACAACAGAAGTTTTCAAACACACACACACACACACAATCAGACACACACAGACACGCAGGCACACACACACACACACACACACATACACACGCACACACAAACAGGCAGCCCGCCCTCTAACAAGGTTATATATCAAACAAAAGGCTTGCGCTGCGTCCTGCTGAAAGGGTAATGGAAAAGAAGAGGGATATCGCCCCCTCATTATTGCATTCATTTGTTTCCTGGCGTGGGGCTTCACATTCAGACGTAGAATTGGCCCGGCACTCCCCCCTCGCCGCTACTCCCACCGCCAAACGCGATCAGAGACGCAGAGGAATACGAGCCCCGGCATGACACTAAACCACCCACACCCGCCGACATCAGGCAATATCACAGAGTGCGAGCAATATCCCCCGCGCGGCGGTCTTAAGTGGGCTCCTCTGTTGCAGCCACACATGGAAAAGTAATAAACAGCCGACAGGCATTAGCATACCATTGGTGCCATTGGCAACGCTCTTGCGTAATAACAGCATCAATTGTCATGTTCGGGATATAGATCGGAATTTTAATTAGAAGAACAACAAATGTTAATGCGCTGCTGCGGTCCTGGTTGCGGCCGCGTGAAGCCCGTGCCTTGCATGTCGCTCGAGGGGACTGATGTAAAGATGGGCAAATCTCTGAGGTGTGAGTGAGTGGAACTGGAGGTCACTGAAGCGGAGAGATGAATGGCGCCCCCCTAAACACCCATCCTCACCACCTCTGACACTGTAGTTCCGTTTCAAGGTCTCTGTGTGCGAGTGAGTCACTGTGTGGGCCATGCAGACAAAGAGAATGAATCAGCTTGATCGTCACATCCACAGACAGGTGTCGGGCAATTAATTGCTTGTAATTGGCTGTGGAGTCAAGCAAGTGGCGGCGTGATGTTTCAGCTAACGTTTAGCGTCTTGACCCGAATCAGTGGAGCTCGATACCATCTGTGACAGATGAGGAAGAGAACAGCTAAGAGTCGGGATAGTGTGTTGTGGGTGTGTATCAGTGCATCATTACTAATGGATCTAGATGTAAGGAAAATGGATATGATTCAGAAGCATGTGCATTAATACTGACACACTGTGCTTCTACAGAACATAATGTTGCACAAAATCTTTTTTACTGGAAATGGTGTCGGTGACCGTGTAAAAGTAAGTGATATCTCTCTGTATGGCTCGGGAAGGGGTTAATGGTCTTATTGTGACATCATCACTAGATGCCCCCCCCCCCAATCCTTCTTTATCAACACCAGTGTGACAGCTAAGGGGAAACAGAGGGAAAGAGAGGAGGACAGAGAGAGAGAGAGAGAGAGAGAGAGGAAGACCAGAGAGGAAAAGGAGGTAGGGCACTCTGACTAAGTGCAGAGGGGTCAGCCAACTGATGCCAGGTCACTAATGAACTGCTTTATTCACTCTCAGAGAATGACGGTGACCTTTTTTTTCCTCCTCCCTTCTCTCTTTCTCCGTTTCTCTCCATCTCTGTACCCCTTGTTCGTCTCTGTCTCCTCCCCTTGTCCCTCATCACTTTACTGCACAGGTCTGCAAACATTAATCTTAATAAAGAGGACTTTCACTTGTCTGTTGTTGGAACAGAAAACCTTTGTTTGTCCTCATAAAACCCCAAAAACTCCCTTTCTTTGTAACAGTGTGTCTCCCAAACTTTACTTTAGTATAGTATGCTATAGTATAGTATAGTATATATAGTATAGTATACAGCGCAATACCTACAATGTTAAATGTTGATTGAGAGATTTAGGAGAGATTAATACTGTTACAGGTTTCTATAAGTGAACCATCTTTAAGTGAACCATATCAAATCAAACAAATTAAAGGAAGTGTAAACAAGTTAGCATTGGATAGGTAGCGTCTCTACTGCAACCCTTTAGGACTCTGGTAGTGAGCCAGGGTGTCCATGAGATTGAAACCAACCCGTCAAAGGTGGAGCTTGGGCTTCCTTTGATAAGAATGGACATAAAATCATGATGTGACAAATGCTCTCTCTCTCTCTCTCTCTCTCACACTCACTCTCACACACACACACACACACACACACACACACACACATTTACTGTATGCATTATTTTATAATATTTCCCATCTTTAGAGTCCAGGAGGACTTCTCTTAACCAGGGATCCCCACAATCCATAATTTACAAGAAACAAATATAAGAAACTTAACAAACTCAATTGTGTTAGTGTTTACTCTGTGTGTGTGTGTGTGTGTGTCTGTGTGTGTGTGTCCTTTTACTGTAGGCTCTCTGTCTTTTCTTGTACTTTTACTTCTCAGCTTTTTTTTTTACTTAAGGCTAATTAAGGGAGGTATTTCAAAATGAGATAGAGTTTCTCATTACTGCCGGGGTTCTGCTGTGGATGGATAATGGCGGCTTGGGTTTGCGTTTGTTTTGTCTGTCTGGGAACAAGCCCAAGGCCTGATTTGGCAGCCCAGAAAGAGGCCTCTGGGTCCTGCATGTGAGAGCGGCCTAATAATGAGAACTGAATCCGGACAGGATTTGTTGGAACAAAACGCCGATTCAGCCTGATAAGGTGCTGTGAGGACAAGGAGTGATTTTGGGAACGCAGCCAAATACGTTCCTGAGGATACACGTTGTTCTTCGTTTTTGACACTTTTGTGGCTTATGATTCCTGTGTGGCTTATAACAGAAGTTATTGTGTCCTTAACATGACTGACATAAATCAAATATTAGTGTGTCCTCAAAAACACAGATTGCACACATTCATGGTAGTTAAGTTATTTTATCGAATCCATTGATGTTTTGAAAGCTCTCTGCTTAAAGAGTAATACTAGAGTAACGTTCATATTTGACATTAACATTAACACTTGGATGGTAGGCCACACAAAAGGAAAGTTTTTTTTTTTATTCTGCTTTGCCATGAAGTCGTTACCTAATTCTCATTCAGTTCAAGTAACATTTAGTAAATTATGCTGTTTTTTGACCATCTCCCAACAGATGCCCCAAAGTTCCAGAACAACCACACCATCTTCTACTCGTGGGAGGGCAACCCGGTGAACATCAGCTGTGAGGTGATGTCTAACCCTTCAGCCACCATCCTGTGGAGGCGTGAGCGCTACACCATCTCCAGTGAGGCCACGGCCAACACGCGGGTCCACAGTGGCCCCGGGCGCTCGCTTCTGGAGGTCAGAGGTTAAGCATGGCTACCAGCCATGATGCTATCATTAATTAGCAGCTTAATGCAGCTAATATTCTATTCTAAACTATGCAAGAAAATAGTAGGCTGTTTAAATATGTGCACAACCTTCAAATGAAGGCTTTCAGTGTACAAGCATTCTCAGGCAGAGTGAACCACAATTAATGCATCAGTGCACTAGGTTAAAACAAAGCTTCTTAAATTCAGGGTACCTTTGTCTGATATTCTGACTGATATTTACAAATACTCTGACATTAGAAAAATAGGTTTAGGATTGACAAATATATAGATATAGATATCTATATCTTAGATTAAATCTATAGATCTATAGATATAATCTAAGATATCTGTTGCAGATTGTAGAAGCAGCAAAATAAGATTTTAGAACATGTAAATTTGCACATTAAAAGTTAATATGTTAAGAGGATAGGAATATGTAAGAATGTAGAAATGGATGGTGGCCAGCGGATAAGGCCAAGGCAAGTTTACTTATATAGCGCATTTCACTCACAGAGGCAGTTCAATGTGCTTTACAAAGATAAAGGCAAAGAACAGCGAGTAATACAGCATAAAGTGATTGCAAAAAAGAAAACAAAACACATCATATGAACTAAATGCTTACATTTTCTTTAGAGAATTAAGCAGCTGAAGACCACTGATAATACCTCCATCCATGAGATAGACCAGCAATCTCTCTTTTCTAATAGCCATTTCAAAGTCAGACTTCACTGACCAAGTTAGTGGAAATAGTTGGTGTAACAGCTAGGTCATTTGACTGTAAGTAGTGCTGTGGGGTTTAACCCCTTAAGGCACACCCGCCCATATCTGGGACGCCCCCCCCCCACCCTCTTAAAGGCATTATCTGTTACACAAACCTTATGCTAAAGTGTCCCAAAATCACATTAGTGTATGGCCCATTATGGGCTGAATGAAGGCCTTTCATGTTTTTCTCTCTCTTTCATTCTCTTTCTCTTCACTCTCCCCAGGTCACCCCGATGTCAGAGAGAGATTTTGGCCGCTACAATTGCACGGCAAGAAACAACATTGGCGCACGCTACCAGGAATTTATCTTGGCTCAGGCAGGTGGGTTTTGGGGATGTGCTCTGATTGGCCGAACAGCGCTGTCCTCCGGTAACGGCCAGATCACCCTGACATTGTCCTCACGTCACCCCACCCTTATGTGCTTGGCACACAGTTTGCCTCCTGTCATCTCCACGGAATTACAGTAATTCACAGTCTGCTGTCACCATGAGATCTACCAGATCAGTGAACTAATCTGTGATAAAATCAATTCCTCCGAGACACGCCATTTTATGAATTGTTTGAAGACAATGTTGTTTTTTTAAAGAGCTAGTGTTGAGTAATTAAGTGTTGAGTTTGTATGCATATTTCTGGCAGAAAAAATGACTACATGATATGTAAATGTATTCATTAATAAAATGCCATTTCTAGTCACAACTAAACACCATCAAATGAACCTTTCTAGTTTCTCACACTTCCATGCCAATTAGATCCTAATCCTGTCTCTTAGAATTCACACTTCCAATTCTTGTTTTTTCATGTCAAGATTCATCATGTTGAAATTGTACATACTGTATTGACGTAATGAGTATCTTGAAGTACTGTAATGTCTTGCTGATTCTTAGCTTAGTGGAGACATATGGTTTAACACGATTCCAAATGATAGGTCTGTATTCTTAGACTGATAATGAACAATGCCATATTAATCAATTCACTTAGATTCTTTCTGTAAACGGATGAAATCATTAAGACATTTTTTTCAGACGGTATAAAATGACAGTCAAAGAAAATTGAGAAACAAGAGACAAAGAGTGAGAGTTACTCAAAAAAGGAAGGCAAGTAAGAAGCACAGCATGAAAAGAAATAAGGCAAAGAAAAAAAGTTTGCAGGTGCAGGAAAAAGGCAATATCCCCAAGATTACAGGTTCAAGGGGAAGAATAACGAAATCATTTACAATCACCTGTCACACTGTGCCTCTTTCGACCCATTGACCCTCCTAAAAGGAAAACAAGGGCAGAAGGGAGGGAAATGGTGATAAAAGATGGCGAGGTGGCAGGTCTGGACAGGTTGGGGCTAGAGGTGTGGAGCGCACACGCTGCCTTTCTGATGAAGCTGTATTATCAACAGGCGCCTGTGTCCACTTCAAAGGAGAATTCTCAGAGCAGGAAGCTGAAAGAGGAGGAGGAACTAGATGGCTTTTAATAAGATTAATAAGAGGCTGAGGTACTTGGTCGTGATGAGGTCACAATGTATTTGGACATGGGGCTATAAAGCAATCCAGGCTGACTTTGTTAGTTACTATGGCAACAGTAATGATTCTGTGTTGATATATCACACATAGAACAGCGTACTATAAACATCACAACAAAGCACAAGATCAAGGTCTGAACCCAAATTGAGTTATCTAATGGCCATCATACCTTGCTTTTATGTCTATTTATTTTCATGCTGTAGATGTGCCCTCCAACCCTTACTCTGTGCGCTTGACTGCAGTAGCCCAGCGGATTGCCACAGTAGCATTCATGAAGCCCGATTCTCACGGTGGCGTTCCCATTGGCCACTACGTGGTCCATTACAAAGAGCCAGCCCATCAGGAATGGAGGTCTGTGAGGTCACATGGAGTCCAAAGTGAGTGTTCTACAGAATGTATTCAGAAAGTCTATTGGTTCTGTGCCATGAATGTTTGAAAAATCTCTGTGGTGGTTGTGATGCTGATGGTGTTGTGGTTGGGTGGGTGGGGGGGGGGGTGCTCCATTTTTAGTTTCTTGTAATTAGATTGCTGTGTTCCTCGGTGTGCCATCTCATTCAGGTACAATTCTGAAGTATGTTTTTATTGTTTCAACGATGTGTGTCACTGAGTGGCAAGTCGACAGACTGGCTTCGTCAGGGAGAATAAAAAAAAACTAAGCACCTGAGCCAACCATATGTTAGTGCTACGTAGCTTCTTAAAGAGCCGCATCAAACAACATTAACATGGCCAGGCACAGTTTTCACAAAAAGTTAAGTACCAACCTAGTTAAAGACCAGGCTGGTTGATATCAGAGAGGGTTGAATTTTTTGAATAAACAGTATATAATTGTAAATAGTATATAATGTAAACCTTAAACGAAGCTGTTTAAAATGGCAATGCTAAAGAAAGAAAGAAAGAAAGAAAAAAAGGTTTTAGCACCTCCATCTCTGAGTGACTTCCAGTGTCCCTGAATTCCACCTTCATTAAAATATATACAATTCCACACCTGTTTAATGTAATGTGTTTTAAAATGCAGCCTTTTCTTTGAAAAAGAGGACAATGAAGTGTCCATCTGCTTAAACAGAATGGCAATTTAGTGGGGAAAAAAGCAGTGAATGTGGACAAAAGCATCACTTAAATTGAATCGAGTAAAAGTTTGTCGAGTAAAAAGCAATTCTGCCAGTGTGTTATGGGAAATTAATACTTTTTATGGTAATGCTGATGCACTTAGTACAATAATTACAAAGACTTTTTTGGGCGGGCAGTGAAGTGTGGCTAGTCAGCTATGAAACATTTTTATGCTCTAATAAAAAGGTTAAATGGGTAAGAGTGTGTGTGTGTGTGTGTGTGTGTGTGTGTGTGTGTGTGTGTG
>JAGFZM010002066.1:69780-93024 GCA_017657215.1 Limnothrissa miodon | reverse complement strand
CTCTCTCTCTCTCTCTCTCTCTCTCTCTCTCTCTCTCTCTCTCTCTCACATTGCTTCTGTTACAGTATCCTTTTGTCTTTGTTATTCTCTCTTTTCCATCCCATTGTATGTGTCTGTCAGCCTCAGTTTCAGAAGCTGGGGTGCCCACCACAGTGTATCTGGTGTGAGCTGGGAATCTAATTAGCAAGTGTGTGGCTGTCTATGTTTTCCTCTGCCTCACACCAAGAGCTCAGCAGGATCTGATAGATGCTCACCATTACGTCGGCTGTGTGAGACATTATTAATAGATTATGTTTCTCCAAATTGAACCTGGGAGCAGGACAAAACAATGGGTTTTCAAATCCTGTATTTGTTTTCTCTAAGCCATTAGTGATCTAATTTCTGTTATTCGTTTCCTTCTTTTTTCGTCTTTAATCTTTGCACTGTTTTATAGTTTTTGCGACTCGCATTCATGACAAAACATCCTCCACTAAATAAGCTCTAAACCAACCTACGATGAAGCACTAGACTTTCCAGAAGCACTGACTAACTATAGATAACCACTCTTAAAGGGATAATCCGGAGTGAATCAACCCGTAGCTCTGTTGACTGAGACTGTCAAATGGTGTCTATAGGTATCAGAATGACAGCAGTAGGTACAACGTAGACCGAATTCACAAACTGGCCGCTAACGCTAAGCATATTGGGCATATGAAAACAAAACTGACATGCCCTAATCAGTTAGCGCTGGCTGCCGTTTCGTTACTCGGTCTACCATGCATGAAAATCTGTCGTTCTTATACCTATAGATAGCACTTAGCAACGTGAATCAACAGAGCTACGTGTTGTTTCACTCCGGATAATTCCTTTAATATCATAACATCCAACAGACAGCATATACTTCACTAGTCAGATTGCTCTAGCATGCATCTCATAAATTTTTTAATCATAGGATACACTAATGCATGTCTTAGGCTATTGAAGTAATATAGCTCTCATCACAAGAATCATCTCCAGTAAGAGAGACATGATTATTTGCGGTGGTTTTAATGTCAGATCTGTACTACTGTGCTTTATTTAAGGTAAATTTTGTCCATCTTCAGGTTTACATGAAGATGCTTTTCTGTAGCTTAAACCATTTTCTTTTATCCTGCTTGGCTGGTCTTGGTAACTAAACAACTGAACATTGTTTTTCCAGATTACCCCTTCAAACGTTAGCACACTTCCAACATAGCTTGTTTGGTCTATTTCGAAATTGTCAGTTTGCTTCTGTGACACAGTGTTACAGGTTAGAATGAGGGTTTTCATCCACAAACACACATATTAGTGGGTGTGGTATGACTGTAAGACGGTACGATTTAATGGGTAAACTTTTAAATAACACACTGATTTTTCGTGTCCTACCCCCTACTGACACTAAGCACTGGCACCGAACAAGATCCTCCCTCCTATAGGTACATCACCTCATGCCAGATCTGGAGCCTGTCATGGTAGTGGTAGAGCACAGCTTGTTTTTCTCCTGCTTCACAAAGTGCACTTTTATACAGCAAAGGCAATACTGCCTCCAGACTGTCCAATAATGGTCACCAGCAAATATAGACACATTTCATTTAAGCAATCCTCTTGTCTGGTGTACCCAGGAGGAAGGGCGGGGGTGGTTGTACAAACAATAAAACAAGCCTTTCATTTTAAAATGGCCATGTTGTGACATTAACATCACTGGTATCAGTGAAAAATAGAGGTACAGATGAGTGGAAAAAAAGAAATGTGTGCTTTCTCACAGAAAGACAGACAGAGAGAAGGTAAGCAGGGTGAGAAAGAGAAAGAGAAAAAGAGAGAGTTGTGGAAACAAACCGACTCAATCAAAAGTTCACACGAGAGTCGGGCAAGTTAAATATTCTCTGTGCCTTTTCTTCTCTTGTGCTGTGCAACACTGACGCTCCCACGTCAAATCACAGTCCTGCATTTGTGCCAGGCATTCCTCACCGAGCTCCAGCTTTAGCAGCTACCTATCAGATCCAATCACAGAGGGCTCCATCAACAGTCCGTCTTAATGGTCTGCTGGTGTTCGCATCGCCTCCAATTTAGCTGCTGCACTTTCTACGGGTTTTAAAAGCGGAAGTAAATTAAATCACCAAGAGAATAAATCAAATGTAAAAAGTCAATTATCACTCTGATGACAATCAGGCTAGAAGGCCTCAACAGACTGATGGAGACCGACAGAGAGAATTAAGGATATAAAAGGAGGCATTTAGACACCTTGACCAAGTGAGCTGGTTCCTTAAAACTTTTTCTTTGATAAATGCTGGACTTTTCTCTTAGTTAGACAAAATAAACATCAGTTTATTTGTTTGTTTGTTTATTTCTTTTAATCAGGGTAATCTGATTACCCTTCATTAGTATCTTTAAACACCTAAATCTTTAAACAGTTGTAAGTGCTGGGACTCCCAGCCTGGGAGGGAGAGAGAGAGAGAGAGAGAGAAAGATGCCAGACAGCCTGAATTTGAAAAAAAACATGGATTTTTCAAAAATTTTAATTTCTTTTTATAGTTTTTTTAGAGATGTCTACAAAAGAAACAATTGGATGAGCACACGTTTCAAATCACAAATCGCCCCCATTGTGTGTGTGTATATGTGTGTGTGTGTGTGTGTGTGTGTATGTGTATGTGTGTATATGTGTATGTGTGTGTGTGTGTGTGTGTGTGTGTGTGTGTGTATGTGAGTGTGTGCGGATGTCGGTTAGCTTGAGCTCCCAGTCTGACTATTATACTGAAGCAGCGGGGACTAAATTAAAAGCAGACAGGAGGTCCTCCAGAGATTCCGCTGAAGCAGACAGTTGCCCTCCTTCTTTGGGACATGGCGAACCAGAATAGTTCCGACAAATGCAACCTTTCACAGTTATCAGCGCAAAGATGCATTGTGGAAGTGCATACAATCCTTTCCACCACGGGGCCATCATTCATCACTCGGTACACTGCTTGTGAGAAGACGGCCTCTTCTGTTGCCTTCAGAACAATGAGTAACAGAGAAGGAGCTTAAACGGTTCTATAAACAGATGGCATAACAAAATACATGTACACACACACACACACACACAAGAAGAGGTGGGTGGGTGGTGGGGCCATCTAAACAAGAAAAACTACTACTCTATAGTTCTCCAAGGGACTGTGGAGGGTGGGAGATTTAGACCCCGTTTACACATATACGTTTTCTCTTAAAAACTGACACTTTCCCCTACGTTTGCGCCTTTCGTTTACACACAAACGGAGATATCGCCTCTGAAAACGATTCTTTCTAAAAACTCCGGCAAAAGTGGAGATTTCGGAAAACTCAGTATTCATGTTTCCGTGTAAACTGCGAAAAACAGATAAAACATAGTTTTTGGGTTAGACCTGGGCAGACTGCTGTCTGGTGGGAGAACTTTGAAAATGAGGTGGTTGTCCCGGGGGAATGGCGTGAGGCTTCTGATTGGCTTGTATGGCTTTCACCTTCTTCCTACACTGCAGAAACTTTTTTGAAAACGATGGTGTATGCACGGAATTATTTTGGAAAACGGTGGCAAGAAAATATTCGTTTATCAAAATACCCAGGTATGTGTAAACGTAGCCTTACATGTAGTGACATTGACCTGCAATCATCGGACGCTTTTAACAGCCTGACCATGACCAGCTCACTGCATGAATCTTCACAGTTTTCCTTTAAAAATGTAATATTAGGTTGAAAATTTGACTTATTATGTTATATTAAAAGCAAACTCAAAGTATTGAAATATTATGGCACAGCTTCTTAAGTCATATGAACTGGCATTTCAATTTATCAACATCATATCAACATGTGTTATTTAGGCACCTTCCAAGATAAAACAAGTATACTTTAAGTCATGGTAGGCTATGACTACATTTCTTTAAAGCAGACTAGTTTAAAGTAAGAGAAACTATGCCTGTTAAATAACATAAAGTAATAGTGCAAACAAAAGAAACAACTCAGACTTCATCTTAAAACTTGCTAAGATAATCTCTCACAAGAGTCTCAAAGGAGACCCGAGACGCTCTTGTTCCATCTATCAAATCCTTATGTCCTTGTAGACCTGCAGTTTCTGAATTTTGTACCACTTCGGCAAGCATGTTTTTCTGCAGTCTCTATTATGTCTAGGTGTGCCCACTGTGTTTTCCTGAGGACACAGATTGAGGCGACTGCATATGGCTACAACTACTAACTGTACTCGCTCATTAACCATACAGTATTCAGGCTTGTGATGCTCAATTCCCTCTGATGTTACCACCACTGGGAAACCAACCTCATGATTCCTTCCCAAAAGACCCTCTGTTTCATTATAAGAATTTAAAATGCATAGTCCCCCTGAGTGTGCTATGGTTGTTATCCTTTTTTTGTAAAATCATCCACAAGAATATTCTACGGTCTGGTTGCTTTGGATGAAAAAGCTGTCCAAAATGGTCTGAAAGCTGGCCTGCCATATCCATGCTGTTACAGCCCGGCTCGTTCGAGACTGAATAGTACAATTTTATTGAAGAAGATCAATAAAATATTAATGTTACCAGAATTTCCAGGGAAATTGGTAGAGGTGGTGGCAAGCACTATACGCATGTGCATGTAGATGAAAGTCAGAATGTGAGAGGGAGAGGCGACCAAAAAAATGCAAGTTTTAAGACAGAGCAGATTAAAGAGGGTGCCTGGAAGGAAGAAAGTATATCCAAAATACCAGAAGTGCCCCATTATGAGAAAGAAATCATTGCACAACTTAAATATCTTTACCACCATTAAGGCGTGCCTAGCCACTGCTTAAATAGCTTCACCACCATTAAGGTGTGCCCAGTTTACCTACACTGGTCCATCCACTGGCATTAGAAGGCCTGAGGAGGGCACAGGGGTCGTAACACTCCACATTTGTTTTTGGAGCCTTTATCAAATTCTGTCATTCAGCTCTGACAACCTTGGGGGCATTTTATGCTATTGCCATTTGATGCTACTGCTCCGTCTCCACAGCACCCCCATTGTTCTGTGACATCTGAAGTATCTCGGTTAAGTCCCGGTCCATCAATTCCCCCCAACCTCGCTAGTAGGACCTCTGGATTCAAGTGCCATTTCAAATCAGTTTTCCTAGTTTTCAGGAACGCAGGGACAGACACGGTCCGTATCAACCAGGTGATGCAGAAAGCTTTTACAATGACCGTATACAAGTACTGCAAATAAAGGATTATTTTTGGAAAGAAATTTGTTTTGAGTGAAATCCTGTTGAGCTGATGCCAATGTCAGTTTCATAAGACCAACATGTCTTGCTCCTTTTCAGATTTCATGGCCAGTGGCAATAAAGAGCACAGCATTGAATCCATGCCCTTTTCTACCGCACACAATGGACATTTGCACTCAGATTCACACACGGTTTTCAGTCTTCTGGAAGAGACCAGAAACAGTGGCCCCGTGTTAGTGTCTACTCTCACAGACTGATACTCGTGAGTTTGTGAAGAGTGTGCAAGGGCTCAGTTACACCCTTGCTAAGCCCTTTCCATAAAAAGAATTACCCACAGTTATAGCCTCTATAAACAACCATAAAAAGAAAATGCGACTTTGGTGCCTTTAATTGAACAGTTTGTCACAGGTGGTGTCCCAATTATGCAAACTCATTCACATACCACTTAGTTAGAAAGCTAAGCCATCAAGGCAGAACCATAGGTGAGTAACAGAATTCACTTGAGAAGACAGGTGTCATAGGGTGGTTGTTTGCCACTGAAAAAGGAAGGTACAGGTGGTATTTGGTTTGACATCCTGGATGTTTGGTTTGACATCCAGTCTGCTACAATATCTTTACAGAGAAACATTTTAAATATGTGGTCAAAGAGTACTAGAAAAATACAAGGCAGTCTAGACCTCTAATTTCTTTGAACAGCAATGCCATCACATCTGCTAATAACATTAATATAATGTCCATCACAAAGTACTTTTGTTGGTCTTTTATTTCACATGTGTATGACTTGACATAAAGGTTCAGACAGAACTTTCCCATGATTTCTGATGTCTGTGCAGTCAGACTGTAGAACATTGTTAACTATAATTATTGGACCACATAATTACTGACCCTACCTTATCGATAATGAGTGAAAAAAAAATTTCCGAACTAATTGAAAAGTGTATTTGGCAGAGGACAAATGAAACGATATAAAGAGTTATTCAACTGGACTTCATCTGTGTGTGTGCGTCAGTGTGTGTGTGTGTGAGGAGAGAGAGAGAGAGAGAGAGAGTTTTTGTTTGTCCAGCCAAGAGAGATTAACATTACAGAATTAATAAAACTTTTTTTTTTTTACCTGTGAGTGTGTGTGTTCAAGTCCAAGACAGATCAACTTGAGAATTAATGAAACAACCTTTTCAACACAAAGACCTATTCACCTGCATTTTGACCTGTTAAGTTTTTGTTGCAGCTTTGTTAATATCAAAGATTCTAGAGCGCTACGCGGTCACTTCTTTGGTTAATATTGCCCTCTGGGTCTGGTCTCAGCAGACTCCCTCTTCAGTAGCCTGGGCCTGGGTGCGGTTGTGGGGCTGGGGGTGGCAGCCGTGCTACTGCTGCTGGTGCTGGTGGACATCAGCTGCTTCTTCCTACGCCAGTGTGGTCTACTCATGTGCCTCACCCGACGCCTCTGCAGTCGCAAGAGTGCCACCAGTGCCAAGGGCAAGGAGCTGGAGGAGGGCAAGGCCGCATACCTGTGAGTGGCACACACACACACACACACACGTACAGACACACGCACCAGTCTGTGTATGATGCCAAATCACATCAACACAAAAATATGTGCAAACACACACACACACATATACACTTGCATATACATAGATCCCAGCAAATACGTGTTGAACACCTAGTATCTAATGGCAAAACAAGTCATATCATTATAGACATGTTTACATATTGTCAGTCATATATATGCCATCAATGTATTAAGACAGACGGGAACCCCCCAAATCCAAGCCAGCAGGCAGGCATAGAGATACAGTACACACACACACACACACAAATCAACAATGTTCTCCATGCTGCCCCAACCTTCCGGCAAAAACCTCATACATAAACAATACATACATGCATACAAAGACTGACCATTCAAAACAAAACAAGACGGTCTGGGTGCCCATACATATATGTATGTGTTGTTACACAGTCAGCGTCATGCATATAAACACAATATGAAAGACACATTTTTTGTTGTTGTTGTTCATGCAACACATCCCTTTCACAGTTTGGCACATCTCATTATCCACTTGTCGCCCTCTGCTGTGCTGTCTGTCTCACTCACTCACCTCTCTTCCTTATGTGTTTCCATATTATTCAAATCCGTTATCAGCTCGTGTGTGTTTTCCCTGCACATAGCCCACTGTATTGTGTTCAGCTGTTTATCGGTGTGCGCATGGATGTGTGTGACAAGGGTAGTGTTTTAGATGTTTAGTCTCCTCTGTGTGAGGCCATGTAAGTGAAAGTTGTGTGATTATACCTACATTATACCTATCTACATTGATTGGTTTGTTACGGTGATGTGTTAAAAACTTCTGGCCTGCCTTAGAAAGAAAATAGTAATTGTCGTTTAAATACCTTAAATAGAATAGTACAGAAAATATTAGTCAAAATCATAAATCTATATAATCACTGAATCTATAGCAATTTTACTGAAACATCACATCTCATAGACTGCAGTTGCAGGCATGTGTTCTGTAGTTTTCAAGAGAAACATAAAGACAAACAGTATCCGATGGACAGAGATTATGTTTTATTTATTTTATTTATTTATTTTATTTTTGGACCTTTGACCCAATACAAGAAAAAAACTCTATTTTCTTTTCACTCTGTTGGAGACAATGCTTGTTTGAAAGCACACCAAGATGGTGGGTGTGTGACCAACTGTTTCAGAGAAACAACTGTGTTCATTGTTAAATTTGAGCTGTACCTTGCAAACTGACCTCTTGACCCTGGTAGTGGAGTTTGCTCTCTCTCTCTCTCTCTACCTACCTAGTGTGCATCTTCATGTGTAGACAGACAGAGAAATGTAGCTGTTTTTAACTGAGGTGTTTGAGACACAAAGCACATTTCTGGGACATAGGTGAATGACTAGGTGTTTACATTTGTGCCCAATCAGTGGCAATGTTAGTTGTTTAACTGCATTCCAATGACTGGGTTGTGAAGCTCAGCGACTGCCTTAAAGGGCAATTTACAGTAACACTCACACACATACACACACACACATACACAAACAAACAAGCAGAGAGATCCTCCCTAATGTATGGTAATTAATGTGTTGATGGGGGCTCTTTGAGCATAGAGATGTTTCTTCTGTGAGCACCATGAAGTCTCAGAATCCCACAGACTCCGAGCTGGCCTCCATCTCAGCACAGAGAAACACACAGACTAAACTGTGTCTGGTGCCAGAGAGAGTTGAACGTGCTATTGAGCAAAAAAACAAACAAACAGGACTATCGTACAGTTTACATAGTGATGTGTCTTAGATTTCTCTCAGAGAGTCTAGAGAATTATGTATGTCCACACCTAAACACACACATTGTGTGTCGAGTACTTTGCCATAAGTGTATTACAGTAAACATACAATACGGATTTACTAGAGCATTATTCAGAGAACATTCATTGATGTATTTGCATCTTCAAAAATGTGTGTGTGTGTGTGTGTGTGTGTGTGTTGGTACATGTATATGCAAAGGTACTGTACGTGTTTGTGTTGACGTGCACAATATTCCAGCATTTTGTATCCATGTCTCTGCATGTCTTTCTGCGTGTGTGTGTTTGTGTTTGCATGTGTGTGTGTGTGTGTGTGTGTGTGTATGTGAGTAGGGGCGATGGGTCCAAGGAGCCCATTGTTGAGATGAGGACAGAAGAGGAGAGAATAACAAACGCAGAGGACGGGAGCCCTATGAATGAGCCCACTGAGACCACGCCCCTCACTGAGCCTGAGTAAGACGAAGGCGCCGCTCAGACTGAACCCTTTTTTCAGCTCCTAAAGCGTCACGATTCCAGAGTACTGAGCACTTCAAACTTAGTTTGCCAAAGTAGCTAATGCATTGACGTAACTATGATCGTCAGCTAAGCAATAACTCATTGTTTTTGTTAAAACATATTTATATCAAACTATTTGTCTCATCACTGGTCACATCACTACCTTGAGTTTCAATTGCAGTCATCAATTCAAATAATTCTGAAAACAGGTGATTACTAATGCCCGAAAAAAAGTGTGTCAGTCTGAATGGCCCCTAATTCAAGTCCACCCCAAAATAGGGACCATGACTCAAGATGATAATTTGTAGACAGATCCAATAACATTTGCCCAGTCACTGACTGTGTGTGGCATCAATTTGCATTGTGGATACTGCCTAACTTCCGCCAAACAAAACCTCAGATGGATCCCTGAAGCAGTGGTGAAGCTTGATATGTCCATGGAAAGGCTTACTCATGACTTTTGACCAATCGTTCAGAAGACAGCAATAGGCTAAGTCGTACATCAGGTAAATCTGAGAGCACTCATTTAGTTAAGGTCAGGCAGCCATTGCCAGTCTGGCTACAACAAATAAAAGAAAAGATGTGCTTTAGGTAACTGTGACATAGTCTTGGTTTAGACAAAACAGAGAGAGCTTTGACCAGAGCTACCACCATACAGATCACCCTCTGCTCAGCCTGATAAAATGCATCTATCCAAAATGCACTCACCAAAGCATAAAAACACATCTTACCCTGTCAATCACTCTCTTCTGTCACAGATGTGGACCTAATCCTAGCATCGTTTTCACTTAGTTAACAGCTCCATCATGTTCCCTGTTGATTTGAAATATCCAAAACCTGCAATACTCTCCCAAAGTTATTTTTGTGAAACCAAAAGTGACACTTTTGTATATTGGCCACTTCTTCTCTGATAATAATATTAAAAAGCATAGGCCTTCCCACAGTTGCTGTCTGCATTTTATTTGACTTTGTATATGTTAAGTGTATGATTTTGTAATAACCTTAAATAGCCCTAATATTTTTTGTGCCTTGGATAGGATTTGATCACACCTGTGACATAATTTCTAAAGAATATTTACTGCCTGGGACCTTTGGACAACTCATCAATGTGTCCCAATTTCCAGTGTCCCCAATAATGTGCTGTGCCAGTAGAGAGTTTCACAGTTTATTAATTTCTCTCAGATCAGAGATTACCATTTGAGCCCCTGTTTGATATCCGCAGTGTCATTGTTGTGTGCGGTGTATCTTCTGCTAAATGGCAGCATGGTCAGTGCAGTTGCATGATGGTGTTTGCTAGTGTAGGTAGTTTGTAGTTTGTAGTAGTGTTTGCACCCCACCTTATATGTATGCTCTTTCCTGTCCAAATACTCTTCTTCTTTCTTCCTCTCACTCTCTTTCACCCACACATACAAATGCACACACACACACACACACATATCCAAGAGTCCCTTAAAGTCAGTAAAGGGATGGGAAGTGCATTGTGGGAAGGCAAGTATCTACTTCTTTAATTCACTTTATTGCTTCACTTGTCTCTCTCTCTCTTGGCCTTCTCTCTCTCCCTCTCTTTCTTTCTCCACGAGGGAGGGGCACCCGCTCTCTGGCTGTCACAGAAAACTCCCGCTGAAAGAGGAGAACGGCAAAGAGGTCCTCAAGCCGGATACGATTGAGATCAAAGTCCATGGCGAAAACAGCCACCACACAAATTCAGATGACAGCAAGGCGTAATGTGCCCCTCCCTCATCACACTCCCCTTGAACCTTCACCCCCCTCAGCATTATTTCAGAGGATGAAAGAACAGTTAGAGGAAAACAATGAAGAAGAGAGTCCTCTAAGAACAATGATTTTACTCAAGTGTGGCATCACTTATTTATGACGAGGAGCATGTCAACAGAAATGATTTGTAGGAAAAGGTGTGTGTGTGTAGGTGTGTGTGTGTGTGTGTGTGTGTGTGTGTGTGTGAGTATTGCTATGAAAAACCTGTGACAATCCTTTTCCTAAGGATGATTGATAACGATTTTAATTGTTTCTGTGATGTTTTATTGGCTCTCCCAGTCTTTCATGTGTGCTTCGCAGGCCTGCTTTCATTAAGGTAACTCTTCACTGGACGTTTGAGTAGATAGATCATTCATGGCAGCTGTGATAAATTGCTCACAAAGCATTCATGAGAGTTTTATAAGACTCACCATTCATACCAAGACTTAATAATAAGTGTGGAAAACAGAATGTTAACATTTTTGATGAAGCATTTAAAAATTTCATACGATCTGTCTCTTTGCACTGAACCTTGCCCGTTGATTCGGACCAACGGTGCCGAGGTCCACAAATGCTGGTCATCGCTATGGACATTACCCCCTAGTATTAAACTCATATTCGTGGTGAGGAACACTTCAGAGCCTGTATAGTAAAGTCAAGACATAATATATTCTTGAAATAATTTACCTGATTAGGTTTAAAGTCGAAACAGCCACGCTGCTTTGTTATTGCCATTCTGTCTTCCAAATTTAGGAAAAGGGTTTGAATGTTAAGTCATGTCTTAAAAAACATCAATGAATGCTTTGTGAGCATTTTATGACTGCTGATAAGAATATGGTTTGTCCTCAATAATCAATTCAAGTGTTACCTTAGTTTTTCCACTGTCGCTTCTTTATCTAACGCTTCTGAACCAACAATATATTTTTTTTCGTACTGCTTTAAAGCTTGTTTTTTATGCACTGTGTGTAAGAACAGGTTGAATTATTCTTGTATGTATGGTGCCATGTGTGTGTGTGTGTGTGTTTGAGATAAGGGTGTGTATGAGGGAGTGCATTTGTGGACCTCAAAGACTTTGTGCTAACCTGTTTTGTATATTAGCTGAAAGACGTTATATTGCTCTGGCTTGTACATATTTATATATTATGTAGAGCTTTAGTTATGCTGAATCAGTTCAGGAACCGAGGGACTCAGATCAGGTGACATTCAATATCACCATAATCTACCCATCAAACTCAAAGATTTATATAGTCCTTATTTAGCCTTCAGAGATTTATTTTCTCTTACATAAATATATGAAGCTTTACAGTGTGCACCATACAGGACTAAAATATAATGTAATAATGAAAGAAGATCAAAAATATAAGTGTAGAAAAGTAATTACTCTCTTAAAAGATGAGCAGGAGAGAGTAAAACAGCAAAGTCCTTTTTTTGGTTTCTACCACACCAGCTTGTAAGCATAAACACCCTCTTTATTGTATTTCTGCTGTTTGCAGCAGATTGCATCATATATATTAAAAAAAAAAAAAAAAACAAGACATTGTAACATGAGGCGATATGGTGATATGATGTTTGGTTTTATGAGTGAAACTGAAGTCTCGAATGCCATGCAGCCGCCTAAGAAAAAAGCACTGGATTCCCCTTCTCTCCTCTTTCTTTAAAAATAATCAGAAAGCTTCAGTAAGTTGCTTTCGTAAAAAGAAAGAAAAACTCAGATGCTACACTGTTAAAAAGAGGGGGAAAGAATGTTGAGCTTCAAATTGCATTTTTGGTTTGAAATGTCTGTAAGTTTGTACCTCTGTGGTGGTGTGTAAATAATTCTAAAGAAAAAAAAAACATAAACAATTAAAAGGGAGAGCAGTGCTCCCAAAAGCATGAGTGATTCCCGAGAAGGCTCAGTCTTCAAAGCAAAGGCAACTTCTGTGCACCGCTATTTCAGTCCCCTCAGGATTGTCATGCTAGTTTTCGTTTTTGTTTTTTTTGTTTTTTTTTCAGTTCCTCCCACAGTACAGATGTGTTTGTTGTTTAATTTAATGAATCACCTTGTGATCAGGAAAAACGTTTATTTGTGATTATTATTAGACATGGCTGCAGGTAATTTCTATGCATTTTTCAGTCTATTCCTACTTTCCTCTCTCTCTTTGAAAATTGTAGCCATGGTAACCGTCAGAGGCAGTTGCAGAAGATTGTTTTGTTGTTTTAGTAGGAATATTTCCAAGCGAACATATGTTGTTTATCTTGTGTCTCATCTTTTGTACAGTGCCTATTTGTGTGTGTGCGTTTGTGTGCGTGTATGTGTGTGTGTGTGTGCCCAAGAATAACATTCTATAACAAAGTCTTGTTAAGTCATTTGCCTGTCTGATGTGATGGTTCTTGTTTGTCCCTTCCCCAGCTATAGAGGTGTAGCCAGAGCTTCTCCCAAATGTTGCTCTACAACATTTGTTTTCTGCACCTCTCACTCAGTTACAATACCGTTATGAGACAAAGCTACAGTACGAACAATAAATAATGTTCCTCTTAATGTTAAAACCTTCTACCTGATATTTAGACATCACTTCTGTTGGAGATTACTCATTTTAATGGCCACAATATTCCAATGTCATAATGCCATGCATTGTTTTCATAACATTAAAGGGATAGTTCGGTTTTTAACACATTGAGCCCCTTTCACAGGTTGTCTACAATGAAATAAAGTGGTTGACACCAAAATCTTGATGATTGCTCCTGTCTCGCACTTTTTGGGAAATATAGAATCGCCTCTGCCTGCCTTTAAAATGGCTAGCAATGGGCATGTGTTGTTTCTATCCTTTGAAGACTGGTTTTAAAAAAGTGCTACTCATGGAGTGATTAGTGGCGTTTGCTGATGTTCCAACCCAAGTATCGTAGCAAAATACAGTTTCTGTCATGTTTTATTAGCCATTTTGTAAGTCCCAAAGGGATCTATTTGCTCCTTCATATAAACAAAGTGCCAAATAAAACATGACAGAAGCTTTATTTCGCTACGATACATGTTTTGGAACATCATTGAGCACCACTAACCACTTGGTGAGTAGCGCTTTTTTAAAACCAGTGTTTTAAGGATAGAAACAACACATGCCCATTGATAGCCATTTTGAAGGGAAGCAGAGGCGATTCTACATTTCCCAAATAGCCGAGACAGAAGCAATCGTCACAATTTCGATGTCAACCACTTTATTGCATTTTAGACAGCCTGTGAAAGGGGCTCAATGTGTTAAAAACCGAACTATCCCTTAAAGATGTAAAAGTAAGATGACATTATTTACCAATATGTGACATTTGCTGTCTTGTGGCATCTGGCATGGCATGTGTGGCCATTTTTAGGGAAGCAGCTATATGGACAAAATTTTGAATTAGGCTCTGGACAGACAGAACAGTGAGAGGTATGTATTCTCCAGGAAGATCTAGGTGGTGCAAACCGTAATGTATTGTCTATGTTTGCCATGAGCTAATTGAGTAGAAAAAAGTTCAACTCTCAGCAAAACAAACTGTGTACAAGTCACTCACATAACGGTATTTAGAGAGAGAAAAAGTAACCTTTCATGAATGTGAATTTTTACAAGACTCTTGGCAAAAAAATTCTACTGTTCTTGTCATATTTTTTTATTCATTGAATCTTAAGGTCCTATATTTGTATTTGCTACATGAAGGTAGTGATAAGAGGAAGAGGAAGAGCAACTGCAACAAAAAATACCCAGCAAAAAAAAATCTGTCCGAAATTCTTTTTTTTATTTTTATTAATTAGAGTGGAAATCTGTGTTCTGTCTGTTTGCAGCATTATTGAACATTATTGGCACACATTAAAAGTTTATGCCTAGGCTTCACACCTACAATATGCACCATCTGCCTTTTATCCATGTCAAGCATCATGTTAAGCTGGTCTAGCAGTTTTGTCTCTTTCTGCAGACTGGTCTGTCTAAAGATGGCTAACCTCTTGAGTGTGTATGTGTGTGTGTGAGTGTGTGTGAGTATGTGTGAGTGTGTGTGTGTATAAAGGCACACAGAGTGAAAGAGTATTACATGTTGTGTTTATATATGTGTATGACTGTAGAATGAGGCCACCCATGTGGTCTGTCTCTTGTAAGTATCTCCTGTAATTTACTGCTGTAAATAAATGTGTTCTGGTGTACAAATATGCTTGTACTACCTGCCTGTTCGGTGTCTTTATTCCCAAATGAGGTAGTGTGGCTCTGAAACTCACGTTCAGTTCAAGGCCATCTTTATAAAGACTGATAGTTTTTATAGTTACGCCTACAGGTATGGTGACATTTGCTTTCTCTGATTTCAGCTTTTCAAAAATTAAAAGCCAAAGTGTACAGTTTTGAAAATCCCAGCTTGTTTTACTACGTGTGGATGAGGTAAATGTACTGTTTGTCCTGAAAGTCCCTTTTCGTTTTTCTGATGTCTGATATTGGCTTTGGACTGAATAATTTCCTAGTCCACAGATTTAGGAATATTGTTGGGAATATTGTGGGCTTTATTCTTTTTTTTGTCTTTTCTTTTCTTATATATGTGTCTAAAGACAGGTCTCAAATGTTTCAAAACAATAATAAATCCACTGGCACAATCTGAGTGAACAATACAATTATCTCACCCGGACAACCATTCACACCTTTTCTTTTTCTCTATATTCACACATAATCACTGTTTTCTGTGTTCTTATTTATTTTGTTTACATGATGTGACATTCCTCTGTGTGTGTGTGTGTTTGTATGTGCGTGCGTGTGTTTGTGTGTGTGTGTTGCACACACGTGTTTGTGTGTGCCTGGCAGAGGACTGCTGTGTTTGTAAACTCCCCTTTATTGTTTGTTGAGGCTGAGCCATGGCACTGCCTCATCTTATAATTGGACAGTCAGCCCATGAGAGACACCTGAGAGTCATTTATATTCATTGATTTTGGGGTCAACAATTAACATGCAAATTTTGCAAAAGAGCTGATTGCGTCCCCTTTAACTTTTGGACCCGATACCCCTTTTCTTTTTGTGTGGGGCAAAGTTAGTGGGGCCTTTCAGAGCCCAAAGGGACAGCTCTATCCTCAGCTTCCCTGTTTAAAAAAGTATGAGTCACACAACCAAATAGAGGATTTGGAGGTTCTGGCTATTGGTGTAACTTCAAAATAGCTGCACAGACAGCTCTATATACAGATTTATATAATAAATTGACTTTGTTATCTTTGTTATATTTCTATCCACTAACGGTGTGGTCATATGCTTGCGTTAGTTGACGCTAATAGTATGACGGTAGGCGTGTCT
This sequence comes from Limnothrissa miodon, assembly GCA_017657215.1. Taxonomy (NCBI): domain Eukaryota; kingdom Metazoa; phylum Chordata; class Actinopteri; order Clupeiformes; family Clupeidae; genus Limnothrissa; species Limnothrissa miodon. The sequence goes on along the minus strand of JAGFZM010002066.1, from coordinate 77,016 downwards.
GACGGGTGTGCTGTCACAGCAGCAGCAACCAATTATATACCAGCCTTGATTTTGCAAATCTGAATTCAAAAAGATCTAGCTAGATCTACGCAACCTGCTTCCACGCTCTTGTTCATTAGCATCTTGGTATATGAATAGTGTTTGGTCACATAAAATCGTTTGGAAAGTTGGACATTTTTTTACTTTTTCATATATCACTACCACAATTCAGTGCAACAGCAAATCACGTCAACCAATGTAAAGTGCTGGCGTGTGACCGCACCGTAAATAATTAGTTAACAGCTGATGCATTTGATCCCATGGCTCACTCAGTGTAAATATTTTGTAGGTGTTTTTTGCCCCTCCTTCTTTTTGCCTTTTGTGGATGGGCAGTTTTGCTGTGTTTTGATTTTAAAAAGCTGGAGCTTAAGGCTGCTGCTAGCATCTAATGAAAGACACCGACATGACATGGTGGTATCTTCTATTATGTCTTTTTTATATCTGTTGAAATTGTTTATTTTCATCTCTTTTTTTGTTTAAGATGTTCTTGAAAATTCTTTGATTTAGTTAAAAAACTATGCACTATTGTTGTGTAGTGTGCTGTTTTCTTTATACAGGCCTAGGGGAAAGGCTCTTCTATGTCTGTCTCTGTCTCTCAATCCTCTTTTCCCCTTTTTGAAGAGAATTTGCTTTTAATATGAATAGTCTTTTGACCTGCCCAACGTGTATGACAAACATGTACACTATGCAGACAGATTCCTTCGTGTGTATTAGCACAATGCTTTGCAGAAAAGCTCCTTTTGATTCGCATTCCCCACTCTGCAAGACCTTCTCTCCTTTCAAATAAAATAGTTTGTTGCTTTTTTCTCTGTAGCCTACTAATTATAAGCAGAGCTACTCACTCATCATTTAGATGAACTGTCAGAGCAAATTGGTTGAAGTCTGTTCATTTCGTTTGAATGGGCTTTCTTCTAGAAGTGCATAATGATGAGCCTGAAAACACCAGCACTACTTTAGCCTGAGCCGGTGTGGCATTGGCGGATCACTGATCTCAGAACAGTTATTTTTCAAACCCGGTCTTTATTAAACTATCCTTGGGTGTAGGTTAAAACAATCTATTTCTTTAACAGCTAGCTATTAGCTTGTAATTGTTGGGGTGAATTGCATTTCTATTTGAAGGTGGGTTAGGAGACGCTGTTACCCAATACCTGCTGCTCCATCAGCCCCATCAGTTAGTTAGCCTTCAGGTAGTGCAAGCATGTGCTTGATTTTGGAGGATGTCATGATGCCACAGTATATGACTATGTATTCAAGTTTGAATGGCTTGTACGGGCAAATTCTCTCTCAAGAATCAGGACTGCTGCAGTATACAGTACGTGTAGGAGGTTATTCGTGCTGGATGCCAATGCAAAGAAAAGCAGCAAGCCTCAACTTTTTAATGAGCGAGGGGGGTGAAGCCACCGGCAAAGCAGATTAATTAATTACTCTCTGACATTTATGAAAAAGAACCTTATTACAGCTAATGAATATACATGCAGCACACTTTTTAGGTACTTCCCCCGGGTCTGTGTCATTACCCACATTCAGACCCCCAGAGAAAATTATTGGGATTTATAAACATTAGGCAAACCAGTAGGAGATACTTTAAAGTAATACAAATAAGTAAATGTTAAGGATGTTAATAAAAAAGTAATGAATCTAAATCCTTTTTATGTCATCGTTGATGGAAATGGCTTGGAGGTGTGAAATGTGACAGCATTTGAGTAAACAGTAATAATTTGTCTGTTTTTAATGACAATGACCCTGCCTGATACACTTTCCAATGGTAGATAATGCTTCCATCAACATTAATCTCTCACAGTAATCACATACTGCAGGCTCACAAACAAGTTGACATAGAGTACACAGAGTTTGTCATCTGAGCATTAGGCTGAAATTACTATGCATGATACTGTGTGTCCGTGCCAGTGTTTTCCACAACTGACCGTTTGTGTGAGTGTACCTATTTTTTCAGCGTCCTATGTTCCCAGGGTCAATTAGTTTCAGTTCAATGTGTTGATAGCCACAATTAGCCCTCCTATTGTGTGAAATGTTTCAATAACTGAGGGACAAGCACCCAACATCTTTTTATTATTTTGGCCTGGGATTCTATTGCCACAATCGTTTTGCACGCCAGTTCAATGGAAAACATTTGGCACTCATGCACATTTCAACGTTATCAATGAGCCAAAATGTGGGATGGAAATTGTTAAACACATTGGTTTGTGTGTGTTTGCAATTGTAATGTTAGCTGCTTTGATAGAGCAACATGGGATGTAACATTAAGCCCTTTAACTAACCTAGAGCTATATGTCATGATTCCATTATTTACCATAGAATTTGAGAATATAGGGCCCTGAACATATAGGCATGACCTTACCATTTTTTACAGATATCCCCAGTGATATTTAGAGTACAAATTAACCCTACAGGCGTAGTTAGAAGGGACAAAACAGCAATTACTTCATCACTTTCCCTTTGAGATTATTTGTTTATGAGCTCAATCTAGCAATTAGTCAGACATCTGTCTCAGTCTTAGACCATGAGGGCGCTTGTCAGTTTCTGCTAGACCATCTGAAGAGTGAGAGTGTAGCGCTTAAAATCTTTTGATGGTAATGTTAAGTTAGGATGAAGTCCACTATCGCTGCCAAATGACAATGGCCAGGTTTCCCAGATTCGTTAAGAAGCTCTTAACGTTAAGATCTTCTTTGGAGCGCTAATCTGGCCAATGAGAGCTCTTAAAAAGAGTTTCTGGGAAACCCGGCCAATGTATGTGCCTGTCAGAAAGGATGGCCCCAGGTGTGCTGTTGCTCAACACCTTTCCCTTTCCCTGCACAGCCTTTTCTTGGGAGAAAATTCACAACCCTAACAAAACTGACCTAAACCTATTCTATGGCCCTGTGTTCTCCAGTTTTCCTTTTTATGGTAAATAATGAGGTGAAGGGTGTACTGTAGAATTTTATGTAATCAATTTATAACAATGTAAGAAAAGTCTCATTTAAAACATGTGATAAAACCTGATACTGTAATAACATCCCGATAATATGCACATATACCAATAAGTACCAGGTGCATATCACAATTAGTAATTATCATACCAATAATGTCATAGTTTTATATTAATTGGAGGATATTACATTAGTTACTATCCTAACTCCAACTTAGCTTTTTGTTTGTTTTTTTGTTTGTTTGTTTATTAAACATAATTTTGCATTTGTATTCTTTTTACGATACAAAGTACTTTATGGCAACTTTTCTTCTCTGATTTTGTGCTATGGTCAAAGGAAGTGGGCCAGTCATGGCTGACTGGGTAGAGTGCTAGATTAGGCAAGGCAAGTTTATTTATATAGCGCATTTCATACACAAAGTAGGCAGTTCAATGTGCTTTACAAAGATAAAAAATAAAAACATAGTGGATAAAATAAAGTAAGAAAACAAACAAATAAAAGTGAAAAGTTAAAAAGAATAAAAAGTTAATAAAGGACAGAAAATAAAAATAATTTTAGAATAAGGATTTTCCCAGATTAGTAATGAAAGAGTTCAATCCCATCCTGTCTTGAATCCAGGGGCTTTGACTCAGAAGTTTGTTACTTAATCAAGTTGCGTGGCCAACTAAGTTTTAGATTTGCAGCATAATGAAAGAGTTGTTTGTTCGATCATCAGCTAATTCTGTTGTTAATAGTGTTTTGGTTGCTAATAGCAGGTTAACAGTCAGTTTCAGAGATGATGTTGCATAATGAAACATGCAGGGAAAATGTGTGTGGCATTTAAATGTAATTGTCATCCTTGTATTTCCTTGAAATATAAACAAACTACATAAATAATATGGTATAGAAAAATGGTAAAACAAAGCTCCCTGGGTTCGAACCTCCTACTTATCGAACCTCTTTGTTTCTGCCCCAATATGCCTCAACACACTTGATTCTGAGCTATAGCTTACAGCTACAGGTGCCGTTTTGTTCTGGTGAAGTGGAAAACTGAGGAGAGCCCAGGTCATCTCTTCTGTCCCCAGTACTAACAAGAGCTAGAGACATGTATCCCAGAGGGGTTTTTCTCTCAGGTCCCAGGTTAAACCCAGCTGCCATCAGGACTGGTAAGACTGCCAGGATGTTGGATCCCTGCACAACCTCTCCCAAAAATTAGACATAAAAAATAGATCATGCTGAAGATGGCATAATTGAGTACTCTCATAGTGTATGGTCAATCTAGGTCCTTATATGCCATAGATTGATGAGTTCATTGATCATCTGGGTTTGTCCAAAAACTGCTTTTTATCTAAATGAAGGATATTGGCAGGTGCCTGTACCAGAGGATACTAAAGATATGCATTTTGAACCATCTTTGTTTTTATTTAGTACACTGGAATGTCATTTGGCCTGCAGGAGATGCCAGCTACGTTTCTAGTGCAATCATGGATCAGGTGTTGGAGTACTCATCAGTTTACCTGAACAAAGTGAAGGTCTTCTGTTTGCCCAGGGAGGACCATCTCACCCCTGTCCTATAGAGGATCAAGGTAGCATGATAGATGGTGAACCAGAACAAGTTTGCCATGACATCCTGACGTAAAGTACCTTTGGTATGTTATTGCTTAAAGAGTGGCTAAGTAACGTTCTGTTTTTCTCTCTCACGAACTCCCTCTAAAGACCGCTGTATTACATTGTATTGCACTGCATTCTATTGGAGGCAGACCGCGCTGCTGAACATTGCAAGTGCTGTATCTACCGCTATTGGCCGCGGTGGCGCATTCTACACCGTTCGTTTGTGTAATGACTCATTTTAGCATCCTAAACAGTATGAAACTGATTAATTAAATGAAAAATGTTGCATAGTGGGCCTTTAAGGGGCCAGTAATGCTCATTTGAGCAAGTGCTATTGTAAGTGCTATTGTTGACAACCTAATACCATCCACAAATAGGGAGGCCTGTTCCTCCAAGGTGTAGTAGGCTGGTACAGGAGGTTTATACCTAATTTGGCAGTTAAGCGGGCTTTGAGCTCTCTGAAACATGGTGGACAAAAAAATACTGACCACCTCCTGAAATTTTGAGGTCTGCAATGTGGCCTGTGTTTGAATGTCTGTAGCTTCAAATCATTGGAGAATGGGAAAGAACTTTTATGATCGGTCCATCTCTCATGTGTAAGAAGATCACAGACATAATATTCTCTTATAGGTATGATGCACATCTTACATGCTGCCAGCATCACCAACAAGGACTCTTATGCATTACTGAATTAAAAGTTATACAGCTTACCTCGAGTGTGATGATTGTAGACAGGGAATGTACTGCATTCTATTGGAGGCGGTCCGTGCTGCTGAACATTGCAAGTGCTGTATCTACCGCTATAGGCCACGGTGGCGCATTCTACACCGTTCGTTCGCCGTGTAATGACTCATTTTAGCATCCTAAGCAGTATGAAACGGATAAATTAAATGAAAATGTTGCATAGTGGGCCTTTAATACATTATTATATCGTCAGCTTATATTTGTGGCAAAAAGGTCATTTAATGTTTAGTGTGCAGTTTATCCTGTTTGTCCACCTGCTTTCAGCATAAAATAAGTTTTGTATTTCTTTGCACTGCATCATCTAGTCCTTGGTGACTACCTCTGCTTCTCACCTCGCCAATTTATATATTGAAACAAACACAGTAGGTGAACTAATGCTTGTTATTAAAACATCCACCTGAAGCTCATGAATCTAGGGCTCTACGCTCCCAGACTTTGCACTGAACGAAAGCAGGTCATGTTTAGACAGTTCACCTACAGATACAGCAGACTGTGGAAAGATAATACCTGAACAACTGTGGGAAAATATAAACCAGTGAGTGTGGGAGAAAATAAAAATGTTCATTTCTCCAAATGACCACTCTTCCAATTCAATTTGTTTCTCTCCTGCTCCACAGGTAGCAGCTCGTCAGAAAAAAGGTAGATAGCCTATAATTTCCCCCCAAAACCAGGCACAACATGAACCTGCAAAACCTGCCACTCAGAGTGGTAATTTAGCTCCAACTACGTCCATTTATCACCATTGGGAGTCCTTATATAAGTCTTCCACAGTTGGAAACGGATGTGATGGAGGGCCATAACAGGCATTACGAACCTCATGATGGTTTAAAAGAGAGGCTAAGAGCACTTGCTGGCTGCTACATCACCATGCTGGACAAAACTGTGAATGTCATCCAATCTCTGTACTCTATCTATTTTGTTGCTGATGTTGTTTGATGGGTCTTACTTGCCTTGCACCGCCTTTGTAATGACAATTGCACTTCAATTTCTATTTTGTTACATTGTTCTTAATCGACAAAAAGGCTGTAATATATGGTGTTAACACACCGTTCTTTGTACGAATACAATATTGTTGGCCGTTCTGAAAAGCTTTATCAGCATGAGGAAGAAGTTTCAGATATTTTTTGAGATTCTTTTGAGATTTTCAGTTCAATGTTGGTATTGAAGGGTATATGACTGCCTGCACACACACTGAAAACACTTGTCACAGTTTCTTCTGTCATTACTGGATCCTTCAGCTTCTACACAAATTGATGTGTACCAGAGTCAATTGGAATGGACACAAGCTTGCATGGTATTTAAACTGATAGAATAGAAAGAACATACATAGAAAGAATTACAAAAATAATCACTCATCACTTAGTACATTTGAGTTTTTAAGACTTTTTTTAAAATGAGCAACATGTGAGATTAAAAAATGGAGAAAAAAAAGGAAATCATTTCATCTTAATACACCTGCAAATGAATGTCTAACTTTGGAGAGTCACTTACGCTAATGGAATTTATTTCAATAAGTCATAAATGTGATTGCATGTTAATGTGCTCTTCAGGAGGAGGGAAAGCAACCAAAGCATCATTTACTCCATGTCACTCACACCCGCTGAGGGCTGTTTTTTCACTCTCCTATTTCCCCCCACCACATTTGATAAGGCTTGATCAACTTAGCCTACAAATGTGCCGTGGTGCAAAATAAATCTTTAATGATGTGCTTAATGGACCCTGCCAGTGCAGAGACAGAGAGATGTTGAAGGATTATAATCTCTGTGAAAGGAACATAAAGACGGAGCTCAGCAGGCCTCTCTCTCTCTTTCTCTTTCTCTCTCTTTCTCTCTCTCTCTCTGTCTTTCTCTCTCTCTCTCTCTTTCTCTCTCTCTCTCTCTCTTTCTCTCTCTCTTTCTCTTTCTTTCTCTCTCTCTTTCTCTCTCTCTCTCTCTCT
>JAGFZM010002066.1:55032-69680 GCA_017657215.1 Limnothrissa miodon | reverse complement strand
CTCTCTCTCTCTCTCTCTTTCTCTCTCTCTCTCTGTCCCTCTCTCTCACTTACACATACACTCACGCAAACACACAGTGGTGCCCTTAACTGATTCTGACTCCGATGCTGTCCTCACAGTTAAGTCATACATGGACTCACTCTGTTTTGCTGGATGACTCCTCCATTGTGTTGGATTTCAAACAGGGGGATGGGAGGTGGGGGGCTCAATCATGCTTAATATTAAATATAAATGGAGACTAGTCGTTCCATTTTGTCTGTATTTTACACTTTTCTTTTTTTGGAAATTGATTGATCATACCAAAATGAAGAAACTATATATATATATATATATATATATTTGTATATAGTTGTAGCCTGCTCCCTCACTTTTACTGAATATCAAGTCCTAAAACTTTACTTTTTACTTTAAGGTGACTTTTAGGGTCATGGCCATGCCAACAAACTCAGACAAACACATCTGGCTCTCGGCTGGAGTCCTACTGCATATCTGTGTACAGGGATTCGTACCCTCTTATGAAGCAAGAGCTTAACTGTGCATGTGTGTGTGTATGTGCGTGTGTGTGTGTGTGCGTGCACGTGAGCATGCACATGTGTGTGATCAATACTAATATATTAGATGCTAAATAATTTTCAACTCGTACAGTAATTCTGGACTGGAATCTGGACAGTTCTTTGATGTTTGCAGTACTCTAAAGTTTACAATTGTGTGATGAATAGTAAAATTATACCAAATTATTGTGTAATAAATTGTAAAATAAATATGAATAAATAAATAAATATTAAATAAATATTAAAAAACATGACTAAATGAAAAAATAATGGCAGAATGTGCACTCTGAGCCCAACAAAGATGCTGTACTTCCTGATCCTGTAAAAATCCTGTGCCAATTCATTATTTTATTGTAAGTAAGAAAAGGCCATTTTGATTATCCCTTTTAAAAAACGCCAACTCACTGCGCACAAGCTTGAGATACGTTATGCTAGCAGGGTGCTGAACAACCATCCTGTAGCTAGACAACCACAACATCACATCCCACATATCTCTCGTCAGTTTACTTACAGTAAACACAAGGTTTTAGAAATCTCAAATGTGTCTTAGCCTATAAAGTGATGGCTCTGATTTCTCCATGTTTAAGTACAGTGCCATAATGCTAAGTAACAACCAGTATTTTTATTACCTAAATTTATATTTAGCATCATACCTTTATATATCAAAAATATGAAGTTACTACATGTGTGCACACAAACATGTGTGCACCCCAACATGTGTTCACCCCAACATGTGTGCACACAAAGCGACCCTAGAAGTAGCTAGTAGAAGAAATGACGAAGAGGCCCGTGTGTTGTGTTGTGCCTTAGTTATCATATTACTGTTATCTTAGTATTCAAAATAATTTTGTCAAATGTTCTGCTTTATAAATAGCCTGGACAAGACACCAAAAAAGATATAAAGAGCTATTTCAACATCCAAAAAGTAAGTAGTGTTAAGAACAATCAGTAAGTGTTATCACCACCGTCCTCCTGTGGAAAATGGTTAAATGTCATGCAGCTGAAATGATTAAAATTATCCAATCAATTATTTGTGTACAAAAAAACTCATCATAATGCAGATGCACGTCTAGAACAGGTAAATGAGGAATCAGTGCTGGAGGATATGTCAGATTCATAATTTATTAGCCATGATTTCTTTTGGTTCTGTTGGTTTTTAAGTTGCCTAAACACATTTGCACATTAAAAGAGTATATCCTATTATTTTATGTTAAAATTAATTATTTTAATTCAACTCTATTTTATGTTAAAATAGGTTAGGCCTATAAATAATTTTTAGATGATTACTTGGAGAAACTCAGAAATCTATTACAGGATCTTCAGTGATACCTAAATGATTTGGTATTTAGCCTACTAAAGCTGCAACCAAATCTAGCACCTTGTTTAGGCTACTGTATATTTGTATACTTTAGAGTGGTATAAGAGGACTCATGCACACACAAACACATGGATACATGTTTTAATAATTATTAAACGGGTGCAGAGCCACCCCCTACAATCACATGAACTAAATCTCCCTATACAACCAATATACAGCCTCACCCAAATGCCTCATTCTACGCTGTATTTAAACTCACACTTGGGTGTTAAATCAGCCAAACATAAAAAGCTGCGAAATCTGCATTTACTGTCAAAACAGAGAATGAATGAACCTGATCACATCTCTTGTGGGTTTCTGCACAAATCACTGGTCAGGTCAACTCCTGAATGCACAAGCTGTGAGAGGAGCCAGCTAAGCAGTCTGGGACACTCAAACAACTTTTCTCTGATTAAAAAAAATGTCATTATGAAATTTCCTGTCACTCGATACACAGATGTAAAATAAAGAAAATGTCTCAATTGTGATACAAAGGTCATAATTCATTATTTTATAAAACTATTTTGCACAGATCAGTGTTACTTGGTAACTCGATTACTACAATAGTCTGTTACCTTAGGGGGTGTTCCTAGGGGCAGTTTTTTTTTTTCAAGTGCGGGTGGATGTTTTACATTATATTACAAAACCTCTTCAACTAATGAGACTTCACAGCATGGTTTGTTTCGATCGCACAACTAGATAGCAGAAGGAACTGCAAAAAGTCCTCCATCGAATGTATTTTAACACATTGATAAAGAAAACATGGAATAAGTATGCAAGAGTGTAGGCCTACTATCTTGCGGATGCACATGACTATATTACCTTCAGCCTGGATTGGATTTTGTCCTTCCCTGAGGCAAGAATTGGTTGAAAAAATTGTGGAACACTCAAGAATTTCCCATGTTTTGGAAAACTGTTTTTTCTTTCAGTAGATCATAATTTTAGGCGTAACTGTGCCTTAGTGAAATATTGATAGACCTTTTCTACTTAGCTTTACGATAACATCTGTGTTGGTATCATGTTTTTAAAATGGAATTTATCCAAATCAATAAACCATTATGAGCTTCAATATTACATTCCTCCTCAACTGTTAGTGGTGAAAATCACTGCTTTTTATTCATAAACTGAAATAGGCCTATAGGGTTCCACTCATCTCTACAAGTAGAAAAACCTTTGCTTTTTAAAATTACATCTCTCATCTGGCACTGTATCATTAGAGATGCTAACAGTGGCACTATATAGCTCTTTTCTTTGTGTCCTTGTGTTGTGAAATCATTGCAGCTAACCAAGTGCATGTTTAGCATGCAAAGCAACAGTGGTGCAGTGGGGGAATCAAAGCTCAAGTGCTTCAGTTTGCCACAGATACTCCTTATCATCTGCAGGAATAGCGCTAGTGAGCAAAGGGAGGAGGCCTCACTTCTCAGGTATTCCTCCCTCCTCCCAAGAGTAGTTTCTCTGTGACCTCACAGCTTCCCTCAAGAGATCCATCCAATCACACGGTCTCCCTTCCCTCCAAGGAGAACAAGTCGGAACCTTGTAGCCCGCTTCATTTTCCAGGCGGAGAACTACACAGGGGAAAACCCTGAGCAATTGTTCTTCCAATTTTCTTTTTTTTTCTCTAGCATCGTATAGCCGCTCCGTACCCAACATCCTCCTGCTAGGCTTTACTTGATTAATTACACACCAAAATGGGAGCATGTTATTAGACTGGGGAACACCATGTAATGTCGATTGCACAAATAACCTGTAATTAATTTTTTGGCTCTTGAGCACTGCTGACTAGAGAGCTAGTGGTGAAACATGCTAATTAAAGTGAGCCCCAGGATCTGGTCACAAATTGATGAAGATGTCAATCAAATGCCTTAACTGCCCTTTCAATACAAAGGCCTTATGGCACAAAATGCAAGATAAAACACGTCCAGTTTTTGAACATCATTAGCATTTGCTATTTATTTTTGAAGAGGGGTGATGGTGGTGGTGGGTGTATATGTGAATATGTATATATATAATAGCCTAGTGGGGCTATTTTGCAGAGCATACACATTTTTACAGTAGATATAAAGTGAAGCCTAAGCATGTTTGAATTGATCCATAGAAACAAATAATGGGTTGGATGATGAAAGCACTGCTTTTATTGTCAGCTGGATACTGCACATGAAAGCACAGGCCAAGGCCTCTATAGAAGACTCAGCATCAGATAAATATACAGTAATGGTCTTGCTGGCTATCCAGCCAATTGTATATTATAACTGATACAATTTACACAGATCTCAGTTAGGTTTATAAAAGGGTCAATATAACTCCACTAGAGTAGTTAGCATACTTTTCACAATCACACAATGTCCTGAGATCCCTGTGTCATGCCAGACTTTGATTTCCACCTTGTTCTTTCTCACAGAGGTCTTTTGTGTTTTTGTGTTTTGGAAAATGTGTCAAATTAGGAAGAAGGTAGGATAGACAGACTCCCAGGTAATTATGTTGATTTCTCAGAGGTAAACAAGATCAGGGGTGCTGATGATGTGTGCATGCTCTGCAGAATGCCTTCACAGCACTGCAGGAGTCCCTTCTGATCACACACCCTATTTAAGGTGTTTCCACAACCCTGCAGGCTCACGAAACAACACAGGGGCTCTTGTTTCCGGGGTACCTTTTACTTAAAGAGGGCCAACACAGTGTTTATTTTATTTATTTATTATTTGGCTGTTCAGAATGCTGCGGGAGGTTGCATTCACTTTGAATAAGCCTTCTCAACATTCGAGGTCAGTTATTTCTGTAGTATAATAACCGCTGTCAATTGCAGCTGCAGTATATAGAGTATATATATATATATATATATATATATGGGGTTAGGGTTAGTGGGTTAGTGTGTGATATCCAAAGAGTTCGGTTGAAGGCATTATATATGGATGTATTATATAGGTATGTAGGCTATTATGTATTACTATGTAAATCCCTTCACTACACCTATTACTACACCCTTACCATACATAGAGGTTTTTGTGATCATTGAGGGATTTTATTAAGCATATCATAATCACCTTTTATTATTTATAGAAATGTGTATTTTAGTTTAGTGGCACACAATTCATCAAAAAGGCATGCAGTTGGAGGTTGCTATACATTACCAAGATCCAAGACTACGATTCAACGCACAGTTATACATAGGGCAATGCAACAGGAACTCACTACCTTATCCTATTACTCAATTAAATCTTCACGGCTTCCAAATACAACTTAAAGGTGTTCTATGAGATGTTGCAAGATTTTAGCACGATTTTATTAAGCTAGCTGATCAAGGGGCGATGCCTACGATTTGAGATAAAAATTACACTAAAATTACACTTAAATCACACTAAAATCCTGCAACATCTCATAGAGCACCTTTAAAAGTTAGCATCTAAATATCAACTTTAATTGGTGAAGCTGTCCCTTTTTTATTTTTTTGTCCTTTTTGTCCTAATTTGTTTTGTTTTTGTTGTTTTTGTATCATATGCCTATGTAATGTATGTCATGCCCATTGTCATTCTGTGTCTTCCTATACTGATTTGTTACATTGAAATAGGGTAGACCCCAGGAGGACCCCAATAGGTGCTGCTTTTTAGATCCCAAAAAGCTAATGGGGATCTAAAAACAAACAAACACATTTACTTGAGGACAAACATGGGATCTCAAGAGACGTACATCCGGCTTTGTATTGTTTAAGTGAGCCAAATAGCCGCACAGATGAGCGATATAGTAGGGCCAATGCCAACCAGCAACAATGACATAGATATCATTATTTTTCCTGATTTTTCTGATTATTATTATTATTTTTCCATTATTTTTTCCACTATTTTCCTAGTTTGAATAAATCAGTCAATTATTTATCATATTACACTATAGCATACATTAAAAGTACTACAGCAAATTGAGCATTCAAGACTTATCTGTCATGGTGGATTCAATATTAGCTGCCATGTAATGCATAGCAGTTAACTTCCTTACATCAATACAAATGCAAATAACACTCTCGTTATACAAAACACTTTCTTGCAGTCACATTACCCCAGTGCCTGGGGAAAAGATCCCTACCTCAACTGTTGTGATGTTGTTGCTATGGCAATCCAACAGAAATAGATGAGTGTTAGCAGATGTGAATTTAGCCTTGGGTGGCAGCAAACAAGAATAGGTAGGAAGGGGCAAATACTTTGAAAAGTTTAAACTTCTTCCACTAACCTTTGGCGTTGTCTCTCTGTCTCTCTCCTTCCCTTTCCTTGTTCTTGGGAGAAAGCATTTTGGCCGGGTTCACCCATACATATCAGACTCAAACAGGGCCAGTCGATAAATCTTTGAAAAGAAATAGCATCTGTGCAACTCCTGCTCCCCGGCAAAATAATTCATATCGACAAGGCTGAGTCCTGCCAGGATGGTAGAATTGCTGAAATATCACATGATCAACCCACCGGGAGCAGAAAGGAAAAACACAAACATTTGGCTCTTAGGTTTAACCTCCATGCCTGAAAATGGAGGAGTTATTAAACACCTGAGGCCAAGTGATATTCATTGTCTCAACCATCTTACCTAATAATGGCAACTAGTTGGGGCAGGTGAGACTGTTTAAGAAATGACTGAATAATCAGAATGATTGAGGGGAAGTATCAATGACACAAATGAGGGATTAGGAGGCTAAAATTGTCACTAGAGTCACTACCATGGCGGTGGTGAGGTATTGTGCAGAATCGCTCCAAACCAGACCTCATATCACACCGTCATTTACCTCTTTGATGATCTAGTGTTTGTTCACTGGAGATAAGTCTTATTCTTGCAGAGTGCATCCGCATTTAGAAATGCCTTTGCACTAACAGCCAAGGTATATTTAACATACAAAAATTAAATTGTTCCTTCTTATAGGGTAAACCCTCAGCAACCTAATCTGCCTGTTCTTGACAACATGAAGGGCAGCTAACACATTCCCCTATGACAGAACCTCTTCTTTCCCTACTTTCTATTTTGAGTCCTGCCACAAACCTTGTCATTCTCCCCCACCCCCACCCTCTGCATTCAGCATTTATTCACAGACGCTTAGAGAGTGAAGAGGACAGGCCTTCTTTTTTATCAGCTCCAAAAGCCTCCCACAGAATGAACCCCTGACCTTGCCATTGGTCAATTTGCAGAATGGTATCCAGGGACTCCATGTGGTCTTGTATTTCCTACACAAAGCACTCGGGTTTGCACTGTTGTGTCCTACCCTGCTACAGAGGTTAAACCCACAGGTGTAGTCGCCCTTTTGTAGCCTTTTGTACTGGACTTGCGGCTAATGCCGAATCCTCTGTGCGGCATCCCTAATCTTTGCCCAGTGGGTGCTGGGAGATAGGGGGGTAGGGCTTTAGGGAACTGGGGTAGCGCACTGTTACGAGGCTTGTCAAGGTGGCAGCTTTTGCCCTTCACCTCTGAGGAAATTGAAAAAAGCTGCGACAGTGTAAGTGGTGGGAAAGGGTGAAAAGCCGTGTCAGCATTGATTGAAGCTTCTGCTTTCTGACTATGGGCTCTGACTGGCAAAAGGTGAAAGCCCTGAAGTGCAATGCCAACTGCATCATACTCTATGTCAAAATGATTCTATGTCATTTTCTGCCTGTCCACCCCTGTGCTACTTACTGTTTAGTGAATACATTTGCCCAGCTATTTGCCTGATTGGTGATTATTAAGAAGGCAGCTGACAAGTATTTCACATAAAGACTGCATACTGTGGCATTTCTCTATCTGAATTTGATCCAAATCCTGTAACCCCTCTCTTCATGTAAACTATCAGGTTCATCATGACACACTTTGGGTCAATACATACTAGAAGCCAACACTGGAAACATGGTTCCTTAACTTCTGTGAGCAAACTCCGTTAGATGCAAGTGTCTCGTACAGACTGTGTGGCCGAGAAACAGAGATAGACAGACTGAGAAAGAAGAGTAAGGAAGAGAAAGAAAGAGAGAGAGAGAGTAAGATATGAAGAGAGGTGCAAGAAAGAAGGAAGATGAGAATAAGAAAACGAACACATCTTCTGCCCTGTACAGTGCCACCTCTGTTCACTTGTATTAGTCAGCTCAGCGACCTGTTAAATGACATTAAGGTCCAGTACTCACATATTGGTAAACAAGGGCACACACTCTTGTTGCATGGGTAAGGTCTGTGTGTGTGTGTGTGTGTGTGTGTGTGTGTGTGTGTGTGACAGCTTGTCAAAATACTGACAAAAAACTGTGGGTTCTATGGAAACTGATGAGGGTTCTGTGAGGGTTATGTGGGTCCTGTGGACACTGATGGTTCTGTGCACCCATGGGTTCTGTGGAAACTGTTGGAGTGGCACTGGTGGTGTGGGTGCAATAAGGTTAGAGCAGTTTATAAACTATCACATGATAATGTGATAACACTTCTACACACCTGTAGATGGCACACATGCCCTGCTCAACTAGTTCTTGTGTGTGTGTGTGTGTGTGTGTGTGTGTGTGTGTGTGTGTGTGTGTGTGTGTGTGTGTATGTGTGCTGATTACCACATAAGGAATAAGAATGTTTGTTACAATGTCTGAGGTAAGGTGAGGAGAATATCACTAATCTAGTAATGGCCATTTGCAGGGAGAGGTTATTTTTGTCCACAATATTCTGGCATTCTGATGAATATATGAAATACTTTTATTTTCTGTGCTTCAATACTCTTGTGGACAACATGTTTAGGTGCTTTTTGGACAAGTTCCAAGGCTTATGATTAAACCTGTTTTCGAGCACAAAATGTATCCATTGAAGACATTCGGCAGTGTGTGACATACATCTCTCCAGCATTTCAGGATGTCAGTGGAACTTAAAGCCTGACGGTGGTCCAAATTATAGTAGACAAACATAAATGTCCTTCGTCTTTTCCGCATATAAAGAACTTACAATCTCTACTTATTTTGTGCTTACACTTACATAAATGATAATTACCTGCAATGTAAGCATTTCTGTATTTGTGGGTGTATAGTATGTGCGAGGGTGTGTAAGAATATGGGTGGGCATTTTCCTGTGTGTGTTTGTGTGTGTGTGTGTGTTTTGCTGTTTGATTTCTCCACAGATTTGGCAGCTGGCGAGCTGGTCCTTTGATGTTGTTGGGTGAACACATCTCCACTGGGGATTGCAGGTAATCCCAGACTTCTCGAGTGAATCGGGACACTCTGCTTTGATCTCCCTCATGCAAGACTTTCTCCAATTTTCCAATAGTGCACCATGGTTGAAATATGAGCTTTTTAAACCGTTCCTTTTGCCACGCTGCTGTATATGGGTAACCACTGTGAATTTATCTCCCAAGATGAGCCTCCCGTGGAAAGCGCATCTCGGTTTATGTTGTTATTATAATGTTGTCTTTTATTAGGCTCTTTTTTTAAAGAGGTTTTATTGATGTTGTTCTTCATTAACATTTTTATTATCTTAAAGCATAACAGAACTGCAAAACACAAACCTATCTCGGACAGTTTAACAGAAAGAAGTTGGGAATGCTATTTTAGTCATGCACGCACATAAACACAAACCCTTCTGGTCATCTAGAGTGTCACTGGCCTTTAGCCCTGGGAGGTTGCAGGGAAAGTTGGGTCTGTTGAAAGTCCTCGACAGTGTTTGTCTCTCTTTCTTTCTCTCTGTCTCTATTTCTTTCTCAGTCTCTTTGTTGTAGGGTAGCCTTGTGGTTGGGAGACTTAAGGCAGACAGTGACAAAATATAAGGGGTGAAAAATATATTAATTTATTTTACCAAAAAAACCCAAAACCAAGTGAGAAAAGTATATACAAAAATGTAAGAAAAAGAAATTTTAAAAGATGACAAGACGCACATAGAGTAAATTAAAACAAATGAGAAAAACTGTGAGTTGTTACACACAACTTAAATAAACCACACAGATGAGAAAAAAACCCACAGCTCACACCAGCTTGGGTAGCAGCACTTACGTGCGACAAACAAAGAGCAGAAAGGCCTCCTGACTTTCCCTCCAAGAGGGTTTAAATAGCTCAGGTGCTCAACAAGGCAGCCAATCAGAGCGCTGCAGCAATTAGGCTCTATTGGCCTTCAAACAGGCTGTCAACAGCCAACTAATTAAGGTACCAATTACCTCCTCATGGGGAAACCTGCGCAGTAACTAAAGTAGGCCTACATTTGAATGAAAAATAAACAAAACAGAACTGAACTCACGTGCACTTAAGTAACAGTCTGATAAACAAAAAACAAAAAACATAAAGCAAATCATACTAGACAGAAATATAAATAAATAAATAATAAATAAGTGCGGTGGGGTTCACACCGTCACACTCTTTCTCTCACTCTCACACCGACAGTCTTTATCTAGTGAAGGTGTGCATTCACCTTTATGAGGTGCAATCTCTCTGTGAGCCTAACTGTGATGTGCCATGTGCCTGGACCTGTCTGAACCTGTCAGGTCTACCATGATTGGCTGGTTTCCTGAGGTCTCCAAGCCACTGTCACCTCACACCTGATGCCCGCATCTGGTAGGATGGACTGTCTGTCACAAGTCATGCGTCACAAGTGCCGGGGCGCCCACTCATGCTGCAACAACCTGTTACCCTCTGGACAGCACTGTCTGTCAGGAAGCATATGGCATGTGGCATGTGGTGCGGCAAGTATACATACATAATTAGGATATGTGTGTGTGTGTGTGTTTGTGTGTGCATGTGTGTTAGTCTAAGAGGACCAAATACTGACAACTTGTGACATGTACATTATGAACCGTGTAACATGCATCCTGCTGAATAATTCAAATTACACTCAGCACAAGCGCACCCCCCAGTAACGAATCCTATCACAACAGAATGTGTCAGCCAACACATAGATAGAAACAGAGTAGAGTTAGATGTTCTTTGATGAGGTGTAGAGTATTATTAATGTTTATATTTGCTTGCATGTTAATCTTGCCAGTATTGTATCCTTTGTCTGAAGTTGATCTAAGGACCTCAGAGATATGCTGTCATTTGACTATCTAGTCACTTCAGTGTGCCTGTTTTCTTTGTTCACAAATTGTGACCTTAGATCATAGACTGTATATAATAAGATTAAACACTCTTAGCGGCTGGGCTGCAGGTTAATCTGGGGACCCTACTCTGGGGACCGGTCAGGAATCCGGCCTGAGGCAGTGATTTTTGGGGACATCTGGTGGGGACTCATAGCACTATATTGTGTTATTTTCTTTTTCTTTCAGTGTTCAGTGTGATGACACCCTTCCCTCTGTAATCACCTCCCACTCTTGATTGCCATTTTCTACACCAGTTACTCGTTGCCTGTTGCACTCCTGGGGTGATTATTGGTTCATTCCTTATACAATGTCTTACTTAAACAATGCCTCATATGCCTTACGGATACACCTTATTCAGTCTTGTATCATGGTGCTTAACAGCAAGGAGCACCCATGAGCCGCAGGGAAAAGAACCATCTTTGTTATGTTTTATCTGTATTAGTCTAGAAAGTAACCTTGGGCAGAACTCAACTGTCTATAGGGATTGCAATTAGCAGTTGCTCAAATAGCAATTAGTCTGTGGTATTATTTGAGCTTCATAATAATCCCAATATATCCCACATCATCATGAAAAGTAAAAAACAAAACGAGAAAAAAGTCCCAAAATGTATATATATATTCCCTTTGGGGAAAAAAACATGCTCTTAAAGAGACCCATATGTTAGACAAACATGTGGCTTTCAAGCCTGGACTTCCACTGCAAGAACAGCAGATCCTTTAGCCATTACCAACAGAGATAGATCTGCTCATGCAGAAGATCAGGGTCAGTGAGTGCCTCATTCTTCACAGCACGGGCTTCAGAAAGCTATTTGGGGTGTGATACCTGGAATGACCTATCTGCCATCCTCCCCATTACTGGGATCAAGCACAGAGGCTGAGAAGAGACCCATGTTACTCTGCAGCTGAAGAAGTGCTGAGAGCGCATCTGGCTCAACTGATAGATATGTGTCTTGTGCAAATGCTTGCGCCGCAGAAGCCACAAGGCCCCCCTGATCCCCTGTGATGAAAGGATATTCTTGCGTGGAGATGAAAAAGGATATGTTTTACAATGGCACTGGACATTACTGACGGGACAATCCTCAGTTCCTCTTTGTGTGGCATAGTTGAGATTGTTTGCATCAAGGTCAGAGTTTAAATCATCCTGATACACTGCAAAGCACAATAATATAATTGTTGCAGGCAGCTTTGCAGGGAAATCATGAAAAATAGCCAGTGGGCCTACATGTACAATAAATGCTTTAACATGTCTTGGGTCATACAGTAAACCCATGCCTGCATAACTGAACTTTTATAATAGTGTTGGTCCGGAAGTGCCTAGATTAATGTGGCCAGGCTATAATGCATCCAGTAATCTATTCTGAATGGCCTTAGTGGTTTGATTTACCTTGAGGCTGTTTGGTTCACATATACATAGATATTGCTTCAATATGTACATCTTGGATCTCCAAATTCTTCTTTACTCATTTCTCTCACTCTCTTTCTCTCTCTTTTTTCATGATCTCTTTCTTCATTTGAGTCATGCAGTTATTAAAAAATAACAATGGTACTCTGTGAATATGATTGTTAGGAATCTAACTATTAAATCTGTGATTCCACTGCGCCATTCAAAGAGATGATTCCATTGGGCCAGATTCTGCATCTGGCAATATTGGCAATGATATGAATCACTTCCTGCATCTGGCAGACCCCCCCTCCCCCCCGGCCCCATTCACCAAGACCCAGGGGGGGAGGGGGCAGGGGGGCATGCTGCTCTGCCAGTGGTGGTGTAATGAGCAGTAGATGGCTCCCTGTGGATGGCTCCCTGTGGTTGCTTAATAACTAGGGAGACATCTGCACGTTAAACACCTTGAGTCTGGCATGGGGCTGACAGTGGTTATAGAACAAGAAGATCCTGACACAGCCTTCTTTGCTTAACCAGCCCACTTCCACTGGGAGTATATGTGCTCACTGGGAGGGTTGACATTAGCATGGTTGCTGGAATAGATCCTTTCCCGAAGGTGCAGCTTTTTTGCTTCAACTAGTTCTTCGTTACACTTTTCCGTAGTTGTGAAATAGCTAATACACTGGGGAAAGGTAGGAAGACTTCCTGGAGGCTGAAGACTTGAAGACAACAACAGCAACAACGTGTGGTGTAAGAAAGGCAGGCACAGATCAGTATTGCCTGAAGAGTCTGAGTGGCCAAACGGTGAAACCCTTACCATGGAGAACAAGGGTAGAACTGTCCCATTTTTCAGCTGAACATATTATTTCCAACCCTTTCAATCCACTGACGCATTGTTTCAACCAGTTGAAGGTCTATGACATTAAATGTTTGGTCTTCATTTATTTATGACATACATTTTTAGACGATTCTTCTTTTCTTTACTTCACTTTATTCTTTTTTTTTATCTGTTTACCTGTCACTTAAAATCCAGTGTAAACAATCTAGTTTTGTCCTTCAGCTCATCACCCCACTGATCAAAGCGGAGAGACAGACACTTGCTCTACGGGCTTATATATGTTTTATAAACTCATCACCTCAATGACAGGTTGTTTTGAGCCAGCCAGTCGTTTTCACAAAGCCTTAAATGTGAAATGTTTTTTTCAGTTCAGGGAAAGTTCAACCATTCTGGGTTTCCAACCTTGTGTTCAGATATATACATACTCTATGCTCCCCGATAAATGCAAACTGGTATGTGGAATTAATTCTGATTTCTACAAATACATCACAACAACCAAATTGGGCAAAAATGTTTATTTATTCATACAAAATTGAATAATTGAACATTTAAAGGCTGCAAAGTTGCTCATAGATAAAGTTCTAATTGGATCGCAATTGGCTACAAGACATCTTGACACCTTCAGCATCTCTTCTTTAAAGACAAAGCAAAAAATAGTGAACTGAATTGGGTTCTTGATTGCATTTGTTTCGGAACCACCAAGTACACAGATTCACAAAATGTAACCTCATTTTTTTTTTTTTATCTGACTCGCCTTTTTATGGTATGACACGTCACATATTCATGATGTATTAAAGTGGAGCACCCATTAAGTTACACTGACTAACCATCTCTTGCAATTTACTACGGTGAGTGTCTGAGCAGAAAAGGATGTCATTGGTTGTGAATCATTTAATGGCCTTCAGAATTTAAAAAATCCAGCAGTGCTTGTAATTGTTTTATTGAATTAGATGCTAAATTCTTTTCATTTCCAGAAAGAAGTGGGCCATAACATTCTTGTCACCCTTACAATGAGATTCTCTTTGAAATGTCCATGTCAGTGCACTTATGAATGGTCACCACAACAAATAAATCAACAATCATAAATAACAAGTTACAATCATAAACAATCATAAATAACAAGTAAAGAGCACTGCAATGTGACTTTGTAGCTATGGCAGCAACGCCAGAAAAGGTTGTTTTCTATAGTTCATGCACACATGTAGATTATATATATATCCAACATATACAGCCAGGAGGTGAGTGGGATAACATCATTCAGTGACCAGCTAGGCCCAAATGAATGGCTCACTAGAGGAACCTTGCCTCATCCTCAGCATTAATTTTGTATAACTGGTCAACTCGTCAGCCCTTATCCCTCACTTGAAGCTACTTTATAATTTACAAGGAAGGCCTATTAATAAATGAAATGATTCAATATTCTGCTAAGATTTAATTAGTGACCAAAGGAAGGAACCAGTGGCGTCGTTAGGCTTATTGTAGGGGGGCTGAAGCACCCCCCCCCCCCC
>JAGFZM010002066.1:0-54932 GCA_017657215.1 Limnothrissa miodon | reverse complement strand
CCTAAATAATTAGGTTTTATTTTTGCAGTCAAATAAAAAAAAAAAAACACAGGAATATATGTTTAAAGAAAAAATAATCTAGTAAAAATAAAAACCTGTCGCTATTCATTTGAAAATGATCATAGATTTCGTGGTTTCTTTCCCTTTACAGCGTTAGACTCGGACAAATAATTAGAACTTATGTTCGGGCTTGGGTCGGACGCAGACACATTAGCGCGATAAAACATATGAAATGTAAAATGAGAAACAACTTCTTACACTTGATGTTCGTTTTAGTGATAGGTTTGTGACAGATTATCCTTATTGAAAAAATAACTAACATCATAACATATTTCTTCCTGTGCGCAAGATTTTTCTATTGCTGCGACAATGAAAAACATACAGCCTAAGTGCAGTTGTTAGACGTGCTAAGATGGATTGCAAACAGAAGTTAGCCTCTGGAGAATATAAGACCATCGAGGATGAGAGAGGAAAGTCGACCTTGTGGGAAAAGTTCTACATAGTTGTCAAGGCCGAGAATGATGAACCTGTAGGATATGTTCAATGTAAGGGTTGTGGAACTGTCATGAAATATGACTGCAAGAAGACAGGGAATTCCCAGCTGCTGCGACACGTGGATAACGCTTGTAAGTCATCTGGTCCATCACAGCCGAGAAGAATTCCTTTGTTTTATAGGTCTAAAAGTGATTTTGTAATTTTGCCTGGATGACCATGCATCTACCAGTGAGTTATATGGATTTTTGTGGAGACACACTATCCTGCCACTTGTTTGATGAGTACATAGCGAAAGGTTATGCACACACACAACTCTCGATAAAAGATGTGTCAGGTAGCCAAGCAGGGAAGAAAAATAGGGAGAGCTATTGAATTTATATTCTGGCAGCTAACTGACCTTTGTGCCTTTGAAAGTGACAAAGATGGATTTCTCTCCCCATGCAAACGCCAAGCCTGCTTGATCAGGTGAAGGCTGGATGACTGCTCTTTTCTGCCACCGGCGCGGGTTCTCTGCCACGCCTGACACCATTAGCGCACTCTAAAGCCACCACCATGAAAATGATCATGGCCTAAACAACCTGGATTTGATTGGCAGATTTGTGGAAACAGGAGAAAAGAATCAATATGGACAAGCAAAGGCCTTGATGTGTCAGCTCAATCATCACCTTCAGGCACTAAAATACCAATGACAAACAGTATAATTATATTTAAAGGGCAGCGTGTTTTCTTAAATAAATAATAAAACCCTTATCTGCAAGTACTATGGCTCTCAGGTCTATTTGCACCTTATTTAATATGCTCTATGAGTAAGAATCTCATTCTTGTTTTCAATCCCAGGATGGGCACTGAACCTGCCTCACCAATGAGATTATTATGTATGGGGGTTCCAGTGGACAGCCGACCCTGTGTTCGTCAGTGTGAATGGAACAGGTGACACACTAAATTTGGATAAAAAGCACAGAATATTTGCCAATGTGAAAGAAGCTGTTACCTCTCTTTTGGTGATGCACAGCAATTCCCAACAACAGTCTGGCAATGATGTCTGTTTCTCTTATGTGTGCAAGAACTGTAACACTTTCACAAAATCATGGTAACAACTCAGTTCTAACTTACACTTGATATTCCCATCGGTGTTCAAACTGATGAAGAAAACTTCTTTCGTACTCCCTCTCCCAACTCCATGTCAGCATGCAACTCAACATCTAACCTCTACCCCTTTCTCCCAGCAGGTCTAATATAAGTTTGCAGACACTTCAAGAAATCAATTTGCAGTGTTCTTAAGGTGTTGGAAGCTTGTTTCATCATGGCGGGCCAGCCTTCTGCAGCTCATGGATGTGACAGAAGAGAGAAGGACCACTATGCTGTGCCTCATCCTAACATTTACTTCTGGCTTAAACAGAATTACCTTAATTACTTTAACAAACATATATATATATATATATATATAGAGAGAGAGAGAGAGAGAGAGAGAGAGAGATTTTTTTAATTAGTCCTGCACCAGAAATGACAGCATGTGTGTGTGTGTGTGTGTGTGTGTATGTATGAGAGAGATGGAGAAAGAGAGAGAGTGTGTCTAAGACTACGTAAATTGATGTGCAGTCAAGTGGTTCTTCAAGTGATGTTTCTTGTGCCCTTGGTCTTTGAATGCTAGTACTGTAAGAGGTTGCATTTTCAGCATGGTGCTACAAGGGGCATAATTATTACATGTGAAGAGCAAATTAAGAAAAGATCAAAAGCCACAAAGGAATTGATGACTGTGATCAAACACTGGTGGACATCAGTGGTCATTGACAATAGATAGTGCCACATATACTGGCATTGAATGAATACACACACACACACACACAGAGTAAAGGCCGCCCCCCTTCCTAGTCACAACTAATTGTGTCCAAAATGGCTGTGATGAAATTTCTATTTTGCAGGCTAGGCCTAGTCCTAGTGCAACGTAACAAATATTTTTTTATAATAATATTGAATTCACATATCAGAGACAAACTCCTTTTTTTTTTCTTCAATTTTGACCCGACCCACCTGTAATCTACAATATTATTTGGACATCATTTGTCCCCACCTGCAGGCTTAGGATCACAAAATTGTTGTGGTATGTCACACATGACTGGAGGTGGAGCTATGAACTATAGACCGCACCCCTCATTATGTGACAGTTTATCACGAGTCACCCATTAACTTAATTCCATGAGTGAAATAGACTGAGTCACTATATGAACACAGGATCTAGACCTACTCAGATGGTGAAGGGACATTAAAGTTCCTGCTATCTCAAGGCAGAATGGTATGTAGCAGATAGATGATAATGCAGCCCCCTCCCCAACAGTCAGTTAGAATTAACGTGTGGTTTATTACTCATTCTATGTTGTCTCAAATTTTCTCATTTTTTTCCTTTGTCGCTATTGATTTATTGACACTAGATAGCTCCTTTTAAGTGTTGCTAAGTGAAGTGCACACAGTTAGACATCCGTACAATTACCCAATCTGAATTTCTTTAGTGTTTGTCAATAAATCAGAACAAAGTGTGTATATTCCTGTTCTACCAATCACCAGTGCCTTTCTATCATACTCAACCCCTCTGAAGGTCAGGAAGTGAGTATCGACAGCTTATTTCAATATTTACAGTTATGTGATTTTCTTTTACACTATGCTGGTGCATTTATTGAAAAACATCTGTGACATCATTTTTAAAGTAATTTCAAAATACCAATGAGTAATACTTACTCATATTCTCTTCATTCTGCCATTGATCGATGATACATCTGTTCTCATCACATATCTCCTTCCCCCCTCACCTGCACCTCATAATGTGTGACTTTCTCTATGTAATTTGACTTGAATACCAAAGGGAAAAAAAGTTTTTTTTTTTTAATCTGCGATAGACTCGTTATAGGAAGATATTAGTTCTCCTCTATCGTTTTATTCAACACCTCACAGTTGCATATGCACTGGCGTACGCCTTTATCAATGGAACAAATGGAGAGAGAGAGAGAGAGAGAGGGAGAAAATGAGCACGTTTTCTGTTTAGCCTGTTCGGGGATTTCAATTCAGGAAAGAGTGGCAGGTAGGTATGATTTGGGGCGGTAATTTATTCAGCGAGAATAATGCAGTGAATAAGAGCGAGGGAAATTAAGCCGGTCAGGAGGAGGAGTGCGCTCTGTTCGGAGAGGAGTGACGGGGGAGTGATTATAACACTGGCATTAAGCACTTTATACTTTATCAGCTTTACCTGATAGAGTGAGTGCTCATGAGGTGTTTGTGTGCCGGTGTGTGTGTGTGTGTGTGTGTGAGAGAGAGAGAGAGACAGATAAGAGAGAAAGAGTCTGGGAGCAATGAGAAATGCTGGTGATGGTGGGGATAAAAGAATTGGCAAGAGTGTAAGATAAATAGACATATAAAGCATTTTCATTCTCATTCTAACAGCACCATATACTGTAGGACACACTCTCTGATCACACACCAAATTTGTGTCTCAAACACACACACTCACACATATACTCCCACTAACACTCAACAGACAGACGCAATATTGTTCTGCACACACTCACTCACTCGTACACACACACACACACTCACAGCCATAGACAGAATAGCACTTCAGCATTTCATCATTAACACTTTCATTAAAGTTTCCTCTTCCTCTCTTTTTTTAACTTTCACACAGCTTGTTTGGGACAACTTAGTCTGCCTATACATATGTGTGTCATCATCACCCAAGCTGCTCTGAGATGGGCGGTATTTATTTCGTACCAGGAGATTCTATGTAATGCTCAAACTGCTCCCCATACCCCAAACAATCTCTGATAATTATAGGAGCATCCCCAATATGGCCATTAAGTGTAAACACGGCACAGCACTTGTGAAATGTAAGGTATCAGCAGGTGGGATGAATCATGCATCTACCCATTCCCCCTACCCATGTGGCACAGGGAAATTCAGCATGTTTACAGCTGCTGAATTATGAAACATTAGTATATTTTAGATGAGCCGCCCATGTCCCTGTCAAATCTTTTAAATCCTAACCAGTACATGCTAATTAGGCCCTCTCAGTGGTAAAGCAGTGGTTCTGTTGTAAACGTGAATATCTAATGGCATGCCCAAAGTATTCAACGTCATTCGTCTGAGACTGTAGCAATAGCATTGTAGATAGTCTGTGTGTGTGGGTTGCCGGTCACCCCCGGCCCAAGAATAGGTCAACTCTTGAAGCTCTTGAAAAGCGGTACCTGAACAAACAGCGTCGGGATCCCTCTCCAGCCACCTGTGCCTCATCTCCTGTGGATGGCTGAATTAGCTTGCACAGTCACTCGGCCGCCTCCAAAAGCACCTGCACCAGACAAAGAGCATCTACAAGCGAGAAAAAGCCTGAGAGGGAATAGGGTGAATGACAAAGGCACTGGAAGAAAAGAAGAAGAAAAATGAAAGATAGATATATAGATAGGGATGAGAGATTTGAGGGAGAATTGTAAATAGAACAGAGAGAAGAGGCCTGAGGTGAACCAAGATTGTGTAGCTGAAAGAAAGATAAGAAAGATTGATCAGAAAGCCAAGGGGCTAAAAAAAAACACCATCACTAGTATATTCATTTCTATGGTTACCTTATCAGCCTGTAAGAATACAATACACATGCTGTCTTGACTAGTGTCATGTGATATAGAACACTGTAACTTGAGATAAGTTCTTACTAAACATCACTGAGAACTTAACAAATCAGTTGTAAAATGACTGAAGTATTTTTCTGTGAATATAATGGGCTGTAAAAGAATAACAAAATTCAAAAAACAAAATTCCATATTTAACCAAGACCCCCAAAAAATCTTAACATAATTCCTTTAAAACCAACATGGTAAACCAATGTTATAGGTTAAGGATAACCTTCTGCAATGCCTGCAGAGGGGCTCTTAAAGAGGAGCTAAGCAACGTTCTGTTTTTCTCTCTCACGAGCTCCCTCTAAAGACCGCTGTATTGCATTGTATTGCACTGCATTCTATTGGAGGCGGACCGCGCTGCTGAACATTGCAAGTGCTGTAACTACCGCTATTGGCTACGGTGGCGCATTCTACCATTACCATTACCATTACACGGCCATTCGTTCGCCGTGTAATGACTCATTTTACCATCCTAAACAGTATGAAACGGATTAATTAAATGAAAAATGTTGCATAGTGGGCCTTTAAATCACTCTGAAAGGATGTATGACTTAACATTACAACAAAAACTGAAAAAGTGGTCTGGTAACTACAGATCACCTGATTATTGTTTATTGCTGTATTCTGTTTCATTGAAGTGAATAGAGCATGTTTATGCGGTACTAGTCTTCAAATCTTCATCACTTGCTTTTTAACCATTGCACAACACTGACATAGATGTGTGTATTCACTGCATAGTTGAGATAATGGCCTTTATTCATCAATCAGTAACGATCCAAAAGCCAGTGTACTTCTCAGAGCTTGTTTTCTGTGTGTTACTGTATATCTCACACCACCAATTTGCCATTACCTAGAGGCCAGTAGCTCATTATTCAGTTCCATCAGCAGCTGCAGGACTGATAACGGACTAATGTGAAATATGGCTCCCATCCTTAGCCACCACTTTCCCCCCAACCCAACTCCGAAGACATAATTTCTTATGTTTCAGTGTTTATATGTGTGTGTGTGTGTAGTTGTGTTTGTGTGTGTGTGTGTGTGTGTGTGTGTGCAAATAAAACCATTACAAAGACAGAAAAGAGTGTCATCATATTTAACCCCTACCTTACCCAACTTAATATGTTGCCTTGTTCAACAGAAAAAAAAAACACACAAGCAAAAGCTTGTCCTTGGGATAAAGACTCTAAAGAAATGTCAAGGCATTCTCAATGGGGCAGCAAAATAATGACTTCATTCACCGAAGCCCATTAGACAGGCCAAAGCAGCCAAAACAGAAACAACAGAGCAGCTTGACTCCTGTCTCACTCCAGGCTGGCATCTGTGCTCGTGGTTTCCATATAATAAATATAATTGCTTTGTTTGTTGGTTCTGATTTTTTTCCCCTTCTGTCTTTTGTTCTTTGTAAATAGCTGATGGGTGGGATCGGTGGAGCGGTTGCTTAAATCCACTCCCTCAGGGTCCCTTCTAAAGTGGGCTGGTTTGTATGAGATGAGCTGCCATTGTTGTCAACAGATTATTGAAGCCTGCCATTGGTGCTCAACAATAACACTGAGCTGCGTGTTACATATAAAAACGATCAACTTGTAGAGGGGGGGGGGGAACACGTGTTTTTTATCGCTTGACATAAAGAAATAGTCTGTTTAAATGAATCAAATATCCAAACTGCTACTACACTACACTTGGAACCAAGTCATATTTTGTAAATTTGGTAAGATAATCATCATTAATTCTCTGTTAATGAGAGTTTTTGGTTGAGAGGAATGTGCGACCAAACTCACACATAAGTATCACTAATTAAGCCTGATAGATAAGAGGAGGTCATTTTTGAAGAACACGCTTTTACTTCAACTTAATCAAGTAGTTTAAGTTTAATCATCAGAAAAGATTTAATATTCACCGCACCTGCTAGAGACTGTATTGTGCTGCTAAATGGTCGATTAACTTTAATTTGGGATTTGTATCATGCCTGGAGCCCCTGATGTAACTAGAGGTCTGCTGGCCTGGTCACACAGGTCCAGACTATATGCTCAGGTCGGCTAAAAGGTTTTAATCATTATTCACAGAATGAACTGCTGACATTCAGAAAGAAAAAAACACAATTATTCCTGCTTGACCATGGAAAGTCCAGGGCACTATTATCATTAATAGGAAAGCTCACCTCATATCCTGTGTATGTAACTTATCAGAAATTAGTAAGAAATTACACTCCGCCTTATAAAGGTTATATCAGGATAATGTCAATAGTAGGGTAGGATTCATTTTTAAGACCACATTGGTAAGGGTTATGCATGTATTATGTTTTATTCCAGTTTGCTTGTCATGCTGTCATGTCTTTAAAATACAATGTTCCATGTGTCTTACTATGACAAATTGAGGCACAAAGGATTAGCTAAAAGCAGTGTAATTTAGGATGCGGGCGGCATATGGAGATGGGCTTTTCGACAAAAGTTCGCAGTCATTATTATGTTTCCCCAACTCCTTTAAAGCATTACTGTTTTGTATTATGTCCTGCCCTGTTCTGGAAAAAAAACACATTACCCTTACATGACCGCAAAGCCAGATGACTTGCTCAGATTGTCCTGAAAAAAATGACTGCATTTGTTGATGGCCCTTATAATGGCCAAGATAAGAATTTAATTGTAAAGGTAGTGAAACTACTCTTTTAAAAAGCTTCAGGCTCATTGGTTTAATAATAAAAAAGAACAACTAGCTCTGCAGCCCATGATGCAATAGTTACTTACTGTGTCTTTAGAGTTGGTCTCCTTTACTCTCTCTTTATCGGTCTCTCCCCCACACACTCGCTGGCCTTTCATGCCCTCTTCACATTTGCATAGAAATGAAGATTACATCTGGAGATGAATGCCCAAGCCAAGCTAGTCTCTACAAACACATACACAAATCTTCATTCGCCAGATTTACCCACATTGCATGTTAGATAAATGCCCCCCCCCCCCCCACACACACACACACACACACACACATACAGACTTACACACATTCCCTTTTTGATTTCCTTACTGGGAGTGTTTTGTTATTTATTGTTGAAGAGTTGTGTTGTGGAATGTATCATTTCAAGAAAAAAACTGTGAATTTGATTACTTGGATGGACTTGATTAACAGGAAGGGGGAGAAGTTGATGATTGTGGAAGGGATCTTTTGGTTGGGTACACAAACACACACACACACACTCCCACACATTAGGACCATTAAGAAGTCAACAGGGGATGTTCTTGAGTGAACTGGTGAACTGGTGAGTGATTGTTCTCTCTGACCATTCCTTCTTTCTTTCTTTCAACCTCTCTGTCCAATAAGTTAAGAATAACAGCCACCAAGGAGTCCCTATACAGAGGGATAATGGATGAAGCAGGGGCTTTGATGCTGTTGGGCTTCAACACTCAAGGCTTCTTCTTTGGTTATTGTAGTCCCATTCCAAAAAGCACTGATATGGAACGGTGATTTAATAATGAATTCAATGTCAAAAATTTCATAAGTTATTAACACACTCTTTCTGGTCAGAAGGCAGTATACTGTTTGATGGCAGCATAGCTGTGTGGTTAAAGATCCTGGCTAGCATGCAGCCTGGAAAAATGTGGGTTTGAAGCCTGGCTGCTGCTGTTGTGCTTTGGAGCAAGGCACTTAACCCAGAATTGATAGTTGACAAGTGTAAGTTGCTTTGGATGAAAGCATCTGTATAAATGCATAAATGTAAATGAAGGTATGCACATAACAGTGACAAAACAAAACGAAGCAGACAAAACAAAACGAAGCAGACAAAACAAAACGAAGCAGACATGAATGAGTTTTAGCCTTAAGTGCTTCATCGAACCTCTGACTTAAGAGGATTGTTTTCACCTTAAATGTATGAATGAAGAGGAAGATGAACACACAAGACAAAATCTGACCAGAAGAGTCTGTTTGTCCGTCTGCCATCCAGCCAACTGTGTTCACCAAGAGAAGAGCACCACAGTGAGTAAAGGACATTTGATGATTTTTAAAACCACTTCACAATCAATGTCAATGATCTTTCTTTCTTATATTTAAAATAAAAATGTGCTTTAGTGAGCTGGTGCACATGTGCACAATATATCCTCCTAGATAACCGCTTACTGATGTTAATCAAATGTCTAATATTTAATTCAGTTGAGAATTGAGTTGTTGAAGTCTGACACTGACGGGGCTGAGTTGAGGGAGTTTGAAAGGTTTTTCACACCAGTCAATTTTGACAATGTGACTTGTAGTTGTAACACATTAGTTTCAAAAGTAAATTTGTCATTAGTGCTACCATACTTGTCTTAATATGTTTTTATAAGACAGTTATCACTTTAACAGTAAGTAATATAGTGATTGATTCATAGATAAAAATCCCTCAAATGCACAAATGATACAATAACAATCAAAGATTCTAAGTGTCATTGCACTTTTAATTTCTGCACAGATCTAAAGGTGTAGGAGTAAAGGAATGTGTGTACTTCAGTATAGTCCAGAATACACTGTTTAAATTAATTCTGTGTAGGCTGAAATATAAGAAAATAAAAAAACATTATAGATGAGAGATAAAAAAAAACCCCACTGAGCTGGAGCAAAAAATATCCTATATGAAAATGAAAATACAAATGAACTGCGAAGAAGATTTACCAGTGCATAAATGTTGCATTTCATGGTGAAATGTTACAATGGATCAGTGACTGCAAGATTACTTTCTTAGCATCTGTAAAAAACCCCGTCAACATTCCCAGTTAGATTGAAGTTTATTCTAACTGAAGTTCCCAGTTAGATTGAAGTTTATTTGGTGTAGTTAACCCATAAACCAGATTTGTATTTGTGAGGCATTCCCCACATGAATAAATGTGTCAGGCATGACATTACAAATGTTTCATCTATAGTTTAGAGCACAGCTCATTATTCAACCAATTAATTAAGGACTGGAAATATCTGTTTTAGAATAAAACTTATCCAGGCCATGAAACCCAAGGGGACTATACATCACCAACCTAGAAATGCATCTAACCCTGGTAAGCTTTTATTTATTTGGAGGAGTTACCTTTGTGTTTGGCATTTCATATTCACGTGTGAGACAACCGACGAAACAACCATAATCTGTTGCTGTTTAGAAAATAAAAAAACACCATACTATTTAACTCTATATGATTTACTGAACTTGTGGAAGCTTTGCATGGCAATGTTGGGCTACTCAAGGTTCTTCTGGCCTCTTTAGACTGATACTAATTAGTCATTCTGACACACACACAGATCACAAACACACACACACACACACACACACACACACACACACACACTTGCACACACATTTGCATAGTTTATTTGGTATGAAACTTTCATTGTTTACAATCTCACTTGTTACCGGTGGAAGGCCTGTACAGTAGTCATCATGCCATGGGGAAAAGGACCATTTGTTCTTGCCTAAAAATTTTAAATGAGGCAAGAGTATTTAGTCGTGCTTAGGATGTCTGTGATGGACTGAGTTTCCCCATTGGTAGTCACCCTCTTTTAACTTGTGCAACAGTGACACCCCTTGGCCATCTCACTGTAATTCACTTCCCTCAGACTCAAACAGCCTTTCTGTCTTAAATCTGTGATTTATTGTGTGCTTTTTAATGATTTAATACAATACATGTATCTTTTTAATCCCACCTGCTTTATGAGTATAGCAGAAGCATTTCCCCTGTTCTGTTAAGGAGAGAAAGTCTAATTCTCATTCGCTCCTCCTCATGTTTCACCTCAAGGGTCTAAATCCCTAAACTGCATTAATGGGGCTCACAAGTCTCATGCATGTAGCACGCAATCTCACAACTTTTCTTAATTTTTCGCATGATGCATCATAAGATGGACTTTAGGAGACTAAAGTTGCCAAGGAACACAAAACTAAAATGGAAGCTCAGTTCATGTTAACATTTAAAAGCATACTAAACAAGGGATTATGAGCAGTTATGTGTAAATAGATAGTTTAGAACATTTATCTTAATCATAACACAGAGGTCTCAGTCACTGGCTACCTTTCCAGACCCGGTCAAAGTAGAGATCCTAAAAAAACTCTGGTTTCAGGCATGACATGTTTATGGAGAATTGTAGCATTTTGATGCAACAGTGCCAATGATCAGGTCTCTGGTCAGCTTTGACATATTTTTGACAGCATCCCCTGGCTGTTTTTGTGCATTGTGTTGAAGTGTGTAGTGTGTGTGACAGATGGAGAGTAACGAGACAGCAACAAAAAGAAAATGGACTTCTTAATTGAGATGTGTCCTGTATCTTTTTTGTATATCCAAAACAAATGTCAGACATTAGGTTGCTTGTGGCCATGCAAATGTCTTCATTGAAAATGCCTGCAGGGATGTCTGCAGAAATTAATCTTATTACAAACTACTACTATGTCAGATGCCATTCTCCTATTTTTTAGCATTCACTTTCTTAAAATTAATGTCACAATATATAAGAAAAGCTTTTGCTTTTTCTCATTTTGCACCCATAGTCATAATTTCCAATTAATCTAGTTCTGTGTGATCTGCAAATGATTCAAGTTTACATGTTTCATGCTGTAAACGTTGGTGATGTTTTCATGCAGTATAAATGGTAAACAGAAATGGTAAACATGCAATAGTGGAGTGTTTTCTTCTCTCTCTCTAATATACAGATATACACATTCCTCACTGCATTCTACTGCATTTTCCACATTGTTGATGTGTCTTGGAGTGTTGTCCTTGTGGTGAATAAGCCTCTGTCTGAGTGTTTCCTGGCTTGACATAGACTGGGATTTTGTACTTGCTGAAACAGAGGTCAATTTGGCTATAACTGAAAACTCTTTCTACCATGACCTGGCTGAAGAAAAATGTTCACAGACCTGTTTAGATGACCATGAATGAGGCTAACAAATGTACCTGTACCTTGCCATTTAGAGACCTATGGGTCTATAGGCCTATTCACAACGGTTTCAGGAAGGTATGGCTACTGTAGGCTTCTAAAAAACTGAGCCGTTTATCCTTAAAGTGAACATTCAATCACAATAACAGTGATAACTTTTTATGACTATTATTATTATATAACTTGCTGCTGCATTTTGGGCTTATCCCCACGAGGGGGCAGTATATGAATTTCTGTTTTACAAAGAGAAGGCATACAACATGCTATGGGGAACTCCTTATTAAATTAGAGGCAATGGGAATAAGTGGCAAACTGTATAACTGGGTCATGGATTTTCTGTTAAATAGAACCCTTGAGGTGCGTGTTGGACAGTCGTATTACCCAGTTGATAATGGTGTTCCTCAGGGTAGCGTCTATAGTCCACTGTTGTTCAGTATCATGATTAATGACATTTTTTCAGACATAGACATTAATATTGGAAGATCTTTGTATGCAGATGATGGAGCACTGTGGATCAGGGGGTGTAATTCAGCCTACATTAGTCAGAAACTTCAGGCAGCAGTTAGTCTTGTGGAGAATTGGGGCATCAAATGGGGTTTTCTTTTTTCAGTGGAGAAGACACAGGTTATTTGCTTCACCAATAAAAGAACTGTTCCCCCTGTACATATTACCTTGTATAGACAGCCGCTCAAACAAGTTGAGGTAGTGAGGTTTTTAGGGGTTTTAGGAGTTGTGAACTGACTTTCAGAGACC
Organism: Limnothrissa miodon; assembly: GCA_017657215.1. Lineage (NCBI taxonomy): Eukaryota > Metazoa > Chordata > Actinopteri > Clupeiformes > Clupeidae > Limnothrissa > Limnothrissa miodon. The sequence continues at coordinate 42,156 of JAGFZM010002066.1, read as the reverse complement.
ATATTCAGAGAGTTGTTATTAGATGTAAAAAGGCAGAGAATATACTTAGGTGTCTAGTGGGGAGTGATTGGGGGGCTACTATGTTGTCACTTAAACATGTATATATTGCACTTATTAGATCTGCATTAGATTATGCGTGTATTGCATATAGATCAGCAGCAAAGACACATTTGCTGAAACTTGATGTAATTCAGGCACAGGCCTTGCGTTATGTGCAGTGCGGGACAAGTTCCAGCTCTTCAGAAGCAGAGGAATTGCCCTTGTCTTTAAGACGTCAGCAGCTGGCTATGGTAGGCTATAATGGATGAACTTGCAAGGTCATGAAGAGTCTCATCCTACTAAGCACATTTTAAATCAGTGTTGGGAACATGGTGAGGCAAATTTTAATAGTTTTGGGTGGGTTGGGAATTGTGAAGCTGAGAAATTTGGCCTTACCGAGTTGGCCCATAGAGGTGTCTTACCACTGCCAGTCATTCCACCCTGGTTTTTTATTATGCCCACGGTGGATCTTGATTTAGTTAAGATGCGAAATTATGCTTAGGAGGTAAGGGATGTGAGATATTTGCCCTAAGGTCCGTGGGTCCGTGTAACGCTTTGCAGTGCTTTGTTCCATTTGCAGAATTCACTTGAAGAAAATGAAAAAAAAAAAAATGACTCAAAACTTGCATTATCAGTTTATCAGGCTACTCATCAAATGGATAAATTAGGTTATTTTTTAATTGTATCGATTTTTGAATGTGATTCTTGAAACAATGAATACTGAAATGTTGAAACTGAGTAAAAATGAGCCAATATTCTAACTTTCCATTCCTGCATCGTGTTTGGACGGAACCATTCACGGCGGGATGGGTATCCTGGTTCAGGTGGGACTTCTTGGCCTATATGCTTAGCAGACTGCCTGGAGGCGATCAGGTTTTTCAGTCCCACCTGTAGCTCCTACTTGAACTTGGCGAATTGTTACACCCTAGACGTCTGTGAATTCACAGAGACGTGAGAAGCAAAGGCATAGCCTAATCCGGACGAAACTTCTGGGCATAAGTGTCCACGGTATGCCAACCCCCGCCGATCATGGTTTTGTCCTAGCTTACTCCAAGCGCAGAAATGGAAAATTAAAATATTGAGTCATTGTTTGACTTTTGAACTTCTGAACAGAACACCACCAGTGTGCTCAATACAAAATATAAATCTAGCAGCAGTTATCAATTTGCTAAGATATCCGAGAAATGAATAATTGAAGTTTTACGCCAATTTTTCATTATTTTCCTGTGAAATATACAAATAGAACAAAGCACTGCAAAGCGTTACACAGACCCCCCTAAGCCTACTTGCACTTTTTTTTTTACTTAACATTAGGCCTACCTTAATGTCTAGAACTGTTTTTGTTGTGCATCTGTACTTTATTCCCTTTATTGTTGTCAACGTCTACGCATGGGACAAGTGTGAAACGTAATTTCGATTCCTTTGAGTACATTTGAAGAAATTGACAAATAAAACTGACTTTGACTTTGACTTAGATTTGACCGATGCACTTATGCATACTAAATATTCTGAATTCAGATTTACAGATGGCTGATATATGAAATATAAGAAGAAGAAAAAAAAAGAATGTCTGACCACCTTGCAGTTTATTCAGTAGAGCTATTATCAATCTGCCTTGCTTTAGAATGGATTGAGGAGGTTAAAACCAGGTGTAATGTCATTTGCTCTGACTCATTGTCAGTTTTGACTAGTATCCTACACGGCAAGTCAGTGTGTAGACCTGATTTACTGTATGATGTTCTTCAAAGTCTTTTCAGAATACATCAGCAAGGTATTTCAGTTAGTTTCTTGTGGGTTCCATCACACTCAGGTATCAAGGGGAATGAGGTTGACCAATTTGCTAAGGATGCCTTAAACTAATAAGCACCTAGTCATTAAAATAAGAGGTTTATGGCAGGGGCAGTGGGACAGGGAGAGTAGGGGCAGCTTCCTGCGCACCATACAAAAACAGGTAAAGCACTCGTAAAGAAGAGCAGATAGTCACTAGGCTTAGGACAGGGCACACTGCACTGAACTATAACCTTCACATCATTGGCAAACATGCCACTGGACATTGTGTTAATTGCAGGGAAATAGAGGAGATAAGAGAACTGGGGGAGACCAGGCTCACTCTTGAGGGACTATTTTCCTTTTCTGTACCATCAGCTTGGAAATTTGTGTTTAAGCTCTTGAAGAACACAAGACTTTTTGATAGGATTTAGTTAACTTCATGCATTTAGTGTTTTTTTTTTTTGTTATTTCCCCTTGGGGATCAATAAAGTATCTATCTATCTATCTATCTATCTATCTATCTATCTATCTATCTATCCTCCCTCCTTCATCGACGCTCCATTACCTGTAGTTTCACAATTGTACAGTTGGTGGCGGTAATGCAACTTTGCGGATGCCAACCGCCAATGAACTAGAAAAAGAAGTTCACCCACTGGATAACTGCGCGCCAATCAAAACGCAGGTTATTTCCACAACAGGAAAAACTGAGAAAGTGTCAGATCGGCATGGCGGAAGACATTTCATGGCTTTTTAAAATTTAAATAACCCAAAATGTTTGGGAGTATACTAATTGTCAATCTTATGAGAAGCCTGTTCAACCCGAGCTCGCTGATTAGTAAGGTTTGTAGAGACAGGTTGTTTTGCCCGCTTTTTATGTTTGAGTCTGACTGGTTGCAGTTGGTGCTGGTTTATCAGATGCTAAATTTGGATCACCATGCACTGTTGAGTTTGGAAGTGTCATGCGCTGTCAGTTGTCGAACAATTAATTAATGTCCACGCTAAATTAACGTCCATTCCATTCCATAATTCCATTCTATGTTGTGATATGACTCGTGACTTTCTAAGGGGTGGGGCGCGTGCCTTCCTCCATGTTGTAAATACATTGCATTTTTTGTAAATCGTTATATTAAATTGATATTCCTGTTGTTCTCATGTCTATTCTGTAGTACTACTGAACAAATAAAATCCCTGCTTTGTTTCTCAGCAGTGTCAGATTCAGTGAATATGGAGAGGGGGCAGGCAGATGGAGAACAGGCACAGTCTGGGTCAAGTTGCCCTGGCCCTCCTGTGGCTGAGTCAAGCAAGGAGGCTGAGCTGAGTATGGCCATGGTGTGGTCCATCCAACAGGCAGTGGAGCGCCAGACCCTGCAGATTGGTGTTTCTGCATGTGGTGCCACAGCTGTGGTGGATGTCCTTCAGGCACTGGGCATTACTGTGGCAGCTGACCTGGTGGATGGCTATGTCAGGACGCGCCTGCGGAGAAACGAATCCCCACTCCCAGACTACTTGCACTCGCGCAGCGAAGCAGGTGGGTTGAGCATACATATGTCCACACACACACACACACGCATCTGTTTACAAACTGCAAAGATAAGTGTGTTGGGCCTACCCTTTTTTATGGTCATGGACACCAAATGTTGTAACCAAGGTAAACATGCCTTTACCTAAATTTGCATTAGGGCGGTTTACTAGGTATTTGTTTTTATGATTGTAATGTACTGTATGTATGATGTCGTCCTTGTTGTGTGTGTGCGTGTCTATGTCTGTTCGTGTGTGTATGTTTTTCTCTTAGGTGCTACACACCAACAGTTGATAGCTGGTGCAGAACAGGCCAGTGATGGCAAAGTGCTGGGACGCTTTTTCTCCCTGCACCCCCAGCGCAAAGTGAAGCTGGTGCCATGGCTGGCCAGCTGGATCCGTAGGGGTGCTGTTCCAGTGGCCACCATGAACATGCAACGGGCAGTGCCCGCTGGAGAGGAGATACCTGACGCCTGGCACCACCAGCTGATTTTTGGTGTGGGACCCAATGCTGTGTTCATGACCAATCCTCTAGATGTGGGTCAGTACAGGGCAGCACAGTAATGCAAATATTTGGTTCCACAGTGTCTTTCAGTTGTATTTGACTGTGTGTGTGTGTGTGTGTGTCTGTCTTCAATTAATATATTTCTAGTTAGTGAGGGGGAGGTGCGTGACCGTCTCTGCAGTGAATCCGTCCTCCTGATTCGCAGAGAAGATGTACTGCAGAGATTGACAAGTGATATCCCCCTTTCAGCAATCTCAGATCACCCTGACTCTCAGTGGAAAGTTCTTGATGTAGAAGGTGGGTTTTTGTGGTCCCATGTGAAATTGATTTGAGGATAGAATGCTGGCCATTTACACCATCAACAAGGCTCAAAGTATGTCTGTGAAGATTCTCATTCATCCAGCTCATGGTAGTCAGGCTCATAGCTCAAAGTGGCTCGTGACGGTTGCTCCTGTCTCCGATATTTGGGAAATGTAGAATCAGCTCTGCCTTCTTCAGAATGGCCAGCAACGGGCATTTGTTTGTCTATCTTTAGAACACTTTAGAAACACCTTTTGAAACAAGTGCTACTCACCGAGTGGTTAGTGGTGCTCGCTGATGTTCCAACCCAAGTATCATAGCAAAATAGAGTTTCTGTCATGTTTTATTTACCATTTTGTAAGTCCGATAGGTTTCTATTAGAAGACTCTTTGCCCCTTGATATCACTCCGCCAGTGGAAACGGAAAGGGGAGCAGTTTACATGGGATTGTAGATTTAAATATGAAGCAGAAGTTTATATGCGGTTGTGATGTGCCTGAAAAAATAGTTCCGGGATTTACAAAATGCCAAATAAAACATGGCAGAAGCTCTATTTTGCTACGATACTTGGGTTGGGACATCAGTGAGCACCACCAACCACTAAGTGAGTAGCACTTGTTTAAAACCATTGTTCTAAGGATAGAAAACAAATGCCTGTTGCAAGCCATTCTGAAGAAGGCAGAGCTGATTCTGAATTTCCCAAATAGCGGAGACAGGAGCAATTGTCAAAATTTTGGTGTCGACCAATTTATTGCATTTTAGACAACCTGTGAAAGGGGCTCAAAGTGTTGAAAACCGGACTATACCTTTAATTAAACCTGCCAATTTAAACCAGCATCTCATCGGCTGTTAGATGACCTGTGCTTGTGCAGATACTACCGTTATTATTCTGTTATAGAGTGCTTTGTGTGTACAACCTTCTAGCAGACATCCCAAGTCTCCCGGAAATTGCGGGAGTCTCCCTGATATTGATAGTGGCTCACAGATGGCCACAAGTCGGGTGAAAAATCCCGGATTTTAGAGTATGCGAGGGAGTTTTTTGAGAGCATGCAGGCAAGACAATAACTCATGCATCACGTGCGGGTTACTTCGATTGAGCAGGCACTAATTAGAGGGGGTGGGTTGCTTGTGGAACCTGTGCATAATCCGTTCAGAGCGGCTGCTTGTCAGAGAGCGAGCTGATTGTTTTAGTCAGCAAAATAAGCCAATAAGTTTCTCCGACCATCACCTAGGTTACCACTTAAGTCATTGCACCTTGCGAGATGGCAGAGGGTGAATCTTCCAAAAAACAAAAATACAAGACTCATTTTACTATATATATATGAGTTTACTGTATATCTCTGTTTAGGTGAAAAATGATAACACAATGCAACAGTGACTTCAATATTACCCATGGCGGATTTAACGATTGTAAAAGACATGTCGAGGTAGGCTAAGTTTAACACGTCATCACTTGCATTTTATTTCTGTAGGTGAAATGCTGTCACAAAGTTAAGCAAAACGTATTAAGACTTCTTTAAAGTAGTAATGCATATGTAGTTACTACGAATGCTACAGGACTATATCTAACTAGCCAGCTATCTATCTATTTCCAGCCTGTCTAAGCCTTTTAATAAATCCCCAATGTAATAGGCCTGTGTTGATAAATGTAGGCTAAATTAATTAAGGGTAAATTAATTGTTGGAAATATGTTGAAATTATAGGCCTAATTGTCTGCTTTATTCTTTAGGGACCACACCATATTAGGGAGGCTAAGCACAGGAAAGGCTGCTCCAACATATCTCTGTTCTTTAATGCAGAAAACCAAAGTTTCACTGAGAAGGTCACTGCAGCTGAGGTGTATTTCACATAATTTATTGTTGAACACAACGTGCCATTCAATGTCTGTAGGCACACTGGCAAGTTGTTCAGGAAGATGTTTCTAGACTCAGAAATAGCTAAACATTATGCCTGCTCCTTCACCAAAGCTACAAACTAATCTGCACAGAAAAAAGCCATACAGTAATTTGATTTTGATTGACGAAAGCAATGACATTATGTGTGAGAAAGAATGTGCTATTTTAGCCAGGTACTAAAGTGAAGCACAGGATAAGGTGGCAGTTGGATTTATTGATATGCCAGTATGCAATGATGCCAAAGCTGAAAATATATTCAAATGCATTGCATCATCCATGGCTGAGAAGGGCATTGAAAGATCCAACTCCATAGGATTCAGCAGTGACAATTGCAATGTCATGATTGGCAAAAACAACTCTGTCTGGTTAAGAGTGAAAGCTCAGGCCCCTCACATATTCAGCATTGGCTGTCCTAGTCACTTGGTTAACATATGTGCCAAAACTGCTGCTAAAGAGCTCTCAATGTCACCTGAAGAATTGATAATTGACATATACTACTACTTTGAGAAAAGTTCAAAAAGTAAAAACTTAAAACTTAAAGAGTTTCAGGAGTTCTGTAATGTAGCCCAGCAGAGAGTACAGAAGCACTGCCCTACACTATGGCTTTCTTTGGGGAAAAGCTTGGACCATCTGCTAAACCAATGGCCTGATTTTAGTTCTTACTTACTGAAAATCAGAAGTCCCGTGATATTGAGAAGAGGCTGACAGACCCCATGATGAAAATCGACACTTGCTTTCTCCACAACGCCACACAGTCTTTTTAAAAATTTAATTTGATTTTTCAAAACAAGGCACCCATTCTCTTCAAATTAAATGAGTGTTAAAGAGCTTCTGCATGACATCGGAAGCAGATTCATAGTTCCAAAGATATTTAGAGAGCAGAATGTACAGGTGATAGATGTGAGTCCGCTGTGCAGATGAAAACCTTTTTGTTGGGTTCTTGACAAGGAGACAGTGAGGAAGAAATCCCTTCTGACAAGACAAAGCAATTCTTCAAAGATGCAAGATCATTCTCTGTCAGGAGCTTCCAAAAAGTAAAGGAAAAGAGACCACTGAGAGACCAAATCTTGACAAATATGTCAGTTGTTAATCCAGAGGGCCAAGGTAATGTGACACCAGAGCAGATTTTGACTTTTGCAGAGAGATTCCCCAATGTTGTGAAAGCAGATGCAAATGAACAGCCACACTTAGAGGTGCTGGATTATACCTCAACCAATTTGGAGGAAGTCATTCCAAATTACAGGAATTTGTCAACTGATGAGTTCTGGGGGAAGCTATCAAAAGTCAAATAAGTCAGCACAGGCTAGATCAGATTCAAAGAGCTCTGCCAACTAATGAGGATGTTGCTGGTTCTGCCCAATTAAAATTGTGATGTGGAGAGAGCATTTAGTTTGGTGCGTCAGATCAAAACAGAATTCAAGTGTCAGATGTCCCATCAAACTCTTGTGAACCTGATGTCCTGTAAGATAAACAAATAAGATAAGCATCTCCCTGAAGCATCTTCCTTTTTGGAACTTGGGATGTCTGTTCTAGTTCATGCTACTGAAAAGGTACAGGTGTTGCATGTTGGTCACACAGAATTTCAACCTTATGAACTAAACACCACAAATAAACCAGATAATCCAAAAGGACTGTAAAAAATAAGGAATTAAAACAGGAGACGAGTCAGCGAAAAAATGCCTTATCTGAGGTGGGCTAGCCACAATCACATCTCTGAGAGAGTAGATATGTACAGATAGGTCATATCTCACTCTTATTGTTTTTACAGGTCAGGTGAAACGGGTTATCAAGGAAGATCTGACTGATGAACATCCCAAAATGACACATATTTTAATCCCTGCTGCCTACAAATCTGGGATCACACTATTTGCCCACAGAGACTCTGAAGCTGGATGCAGTCTGATTAAAGCTCCTGATCTCCCTATGCTATAGCCTAATCGGACAATCTTGCTCTTCATTAAATGTGACAGTGATGGCTTTACCTTTATGATGTTTGATTTTTTCCCCTGTGGCAAAGGAAGTGAGCCTAATTGTGTGTGCCATGATATGCCATTAAAGGATACTGCTGTTATAACTAGCGTTAGTTTCAGCAGTGGATTGATGAAGTATAAGATTTCTTTTTCAAGATGAGGTATTTTGGAACAGCTTCATAATGGCATCCTGTATGTGGTTTATGTATGTGATGGTCTACACAGGAGATGTCCAGAAAATTATATCGGCACTTATTGTGCACGTTGCGTTAATTAAAACGTGTGGAAGATGAAAGGGGCTGGTTTAATCTGGTCTTGGCTGCTGTTTCCTAACTACCTCTGATGTCACTTTAAATTTCAAAAGCCATTGCCGCTGCGAATTGTGGGAACGTTAGGGGACGTGCAACATGAGTTGTAATGGCGACGAATATCGAGCAAATTTTCCGGGATTTTGTAATGAATAAAATAAAAGAAATAGAAGATGAAGGTCAAGAAAACAGGTAACCAGGATAACAAGTTACAAGAGAAAGGGAATACTACAGACATCCATTTGGGCGTTTTAAGTTTGTGTACATAACTATCGTTAGTAGGCTAAAGAACATAACGTCTATGTTAACGTAACGTAAGTTACCATAGCACAGCTATCTTCGCTAACCTCAACTAGCTATAGCCTACTGTCGCCATACGTTGCAGATATATTAAAACGACTCCTCTATATAAAGAAATTAGTTTGCAATTGGTCTAGATGGAAGCTGGATACAAAATATGGATACAAAACGTCTACGACTTATATAATTTGTATTGAGCCACTGTAACTAGCTAACGTTAGCCAGATGAACAATTAACATAAGCGGTAACAAGGAGAAGCACATGAGTAGCGTTAATAGCAAGCCATCTCTTGTATAACATAGCTACCAAACTGACGATTCCCAATGTAATAGGCTAACATCTCGCGTCCGTCTGCTGGTCGCCATTACAGTTTGCTGCAGTTTCTCCAATATATATATATAATATTTTTTTGTAATATAATTGTACAGACACTCTAATTACACCACTTAGGTAATTTCGGCATGGATAGTGTACTAGAAACTTGATGTCTGCCCAACATGTTAACATTATTGCGTTATGCTTGTTGCCTTTTATATGTTAACATTCCCAACTGTACATAAACTATTATTGTTTTGGTGAGAATTGGACAGATCCCCCCCCAACACACACACGCACACATTCCTGTGCAGTTGTGCGTTAACACAAACACTGGCAATGTCCTTTGAAAGAAAATGTTTTAGCCAACATTGTGCGAGTTCAGTTACAAGAGGAGTAGTTAGTGGACACAAATTTCTTTATAATGCAGACACGGTAGGTGAAATGGATAGGAGAAACTGAATTGTTGCAAAATAATAAAGTGAGCAAAAAAAAAGCACCAAATGTGTGAGATTTTGCTTGAAAAGGAATATAAGTATGCACAAGGAACATAAGTATGTTAATAAAAACAACACTAACTAACCTTCATTCAGTCACAGGGAGAATCGCTTAATAGTTTAGATTGCTTTAAAAAGCATGTTTTGTCACCCTAAATGTGCCATTTACTTATACAGCCCGACAGGTGAAAAGCATTCCAAAGAGGCAGAGATTAACTCCAGCAGTACTGTAAGCAAAGAGGACACCAGCAATCTGCCCCATGCCTGTCCATCTGAAGCTGTTGGCACAGAGACAGGTAAGTCATTTGGGGGTGGCTTTTCCTTTTTGCAAGTCTCGTAGTGACGTGTGTTTTTGTTGGAATTGATGACAAACCCATTGCGTGAAACTTGCAGGCAATGACAAATTCCCAGGCACTATAGACACAAACAAGGACCCGGCCAGTAGAGAGGCAAGCAGCACCCCACGTAAAAAAAGCAAGAAGCACAAGCGACACAAGAGCAAGAAGAAGAAGAAGAAACGAAAGGGAGAGAAGGAAAGCAGCTCAGACTCCCCGTCGGAATCCGATGGAGAGGCTCAGGCTAAGTAAGCCAGGCTAAGTTATGTGTTTTGCCGAGTCATGATTATTGCTTTACAAATGCAGGGATTGGAGGTGGATGTTATGCAGTACAGTGCCGTAAGAATCTGTACTTCTGTGGGTGGCGCACAAAAAAAAGAGTTAATGATCTGTTATGTAGGTTTGAGACACTATGACAGAAAAGTTCTTGTTAAAGATGTAAAACGAAAAAAAATATTGTTCATTGAAAGGAGGAGTGAATGTCAAAATGGTGGTCTCTTTCTTTGTTTTTATTGCTACAGCTCAAAGAAGAAGAAGAAGAAGAAGAAGAAACGTCGAAAAGATGGAGAGAAAAAATCACGGTCACACTCACCTACAGAGAGTACATCTGCATCAGGAACTGAATCTGAATCTGAAAACAAAGCCTCCGTGGCCACTTCTAAGAACGTCCCAGAAAAGTCTGAAGATCAGGAGCAGAGACTTATGCAGGCACCTCAAGAGCTTCCTGACATCATCCCAAAAGTTGATAGTGTTGCTCCAAAGAAGACTGAAAACTCAATCGGAGACGTAAAAGAAAAATTGAAAGATAAAAAGGCATCCAAGAAAAGCCGCAGTAGGTCTCCAAGAACAAAATCTTCCCGACCAGAAAGCTCTAGAAAATCTAGGTCATCATCGAGAAGGAGATCCAGATCAAGATCTAGGAGTAAAAATGGTCACAGGTCAGGAAGACACAGATCAAGGTCCCAACGCAAGTCCAGATCTAGATCACCTAAACGGCGGAGGCACTCAAGGTCATCTTCTCGGCGTGGCAGAAGAACAAGATCTAGATCACACTCATCACACCGTAACAGACGTTCAAGGTCACGATCACAAGAACGGTCAAGACGGTCACGGTCCAGGTCTCGATCACGACACAGGTCGCGATCAGCAAGGAGGACAAGACGGACTCGATCAAGGTCTGTAGTCATATTAAGAAGCGAAAGATCACGAAACCGCAGGAGTCAACGTTCACGGTCTAAATCGCATTCTCCGCGACGGTCAAGATCCAGGTCCTCAGGCAAGACCTACAAGTCCCGTTCCCCTCGTGCCAGTAGGCGTTCTAAATCCAGATCAGCGTCTCGGTCAGCTGAAAAACAGCAAAACAAAAGGGATTCGTCAGACTGTAAAGAGAGCAAAAGTTCCAGTGAAACGCATGAAAATACGACAGGCCAGGCTGCTTCTCAGTTTGCAAATTCCACTGAATCGCCTGTCACTGAATCACCTGTCATTGAATCGCCTGTCACCTGTAATACAGAGAAAGACGGCACAGGTACCGCTGAGAATGTCGTGTCTAAAGGCTTATGGAAACCGGTGCCACTGCTCCCTGTCAGCTCTGCGTCAAACACTGAGAATACTGCACAGAAAGAAACAACTGCCCAGGTGCCTTTGAACGAGCAAAGCTCAGACGTGAAGCCTGTCTCTGGAGAGTCCTCTTCTCTCCTAGACTCTACTGTGCCTCAAGGGAATGTTAAATCTAAAATGACGGAGAATTCAGCTGAAAAAGAGAGTCACACTTCTGTATCCCCTTCCGATGAGAGAGGCTCTGCTCATTTGTCTTCAGGGAGATGTTCGAAATCCCCTGGTCATCAGAGGCGTTCAGCCTCTAGTTCACCTGAAGTAAAACGGTCCAGATCAGGTTCAAGGAAACGAAAGTCGAAGTCAAAATCTCCAGGGAAAAGGAGGAAGTCAAGGTCGTCCTCACGCAGCAAAAAAAAGAAATCGAAAAGTCCCTCACGACGGAGAAGGTCGCAGTCTAAATCTAGAACTCGTTCTAAACGCTCCAAATCCCGGTCACCCAAGAGAAAAAGGTCGAAATCTCGCTCTCCAGGACGACGCAGACGTTCTAGATCTCGATCTTCTGGCCGGAACAGGAGATCAAGGTCTCGCTCCGGTTCTAGGCGAAGAAGGGGAGGATTCGGCGCACAGCGGTTTAGTGGACGTGACCGGTGGAAACGTGAACCAAGCCACTCGCCAGTTCTCATTCTGCGCAAAAAGCGGTCATCATCACAAACGCGAAGGAGTGGCAGCAAGACACCACCCCGTCTCACTGAACTGGGTAAAGCTCTCTTATAACAATAGATTTTAATCCGTTTGATTTATCAGCCATGCATACATTACTTTTTTAAATGCAGTCGTCACATTGTCCTTTCTGTTACAGTGTGTTTAAGTATGTTTTTTCTCCTGTAATGCAGATAAAGACCAGCTGCTAGAGATTGCCAAGGCGAATGCTGCTGCTATGTGTGCCAAAGCTGGCATGCCTATTCCTGAGAGCCTGCGGCCCAAAGCTCTCCAGTTGCCCCTACCAACCCCCAACCAATCACCTTTGTCCCTACCACTGCCCTTACCTGTTAATATGCCAGGGATGCCAGGTATGGGTATGCCATCCATGCCAGGCATGGGTGGCATGCCAGGCATGGGGGGTATGCCTGGAATGGGAGGGATGCCAGGCATGGGAGGCATGCCAGGTATCCCCGGTATGGGTATACCACCTATGAATGCTGCTATGGCCAGTACAATAGCTGCCACTATGACTGCAGCCATGTCGAGTATTGGGGCCCTGGCGGCTATGCAGCCTTTCCCACCTCTTCCCACTATTACCAACAAGCCACCACCTGCGCCCACTCCGAATCTTACGAACATTGAGGAGGCTAAAAAGAAGGTCACCAAACAGGTGAACAGCATCAGCATCAAGGAGTTCACTGAGGTAAGGAAAAGACTTAGGTAGGCTTGGGACTTGGTTGGTATAGCTGTTTATTAAGAATATTGTAACTACAGAATGCAGAAAGGGTTTCTGGAAAACTTAGAACTGTATAACAAGTAACTAACATTTTGGGAATTTTATACCTCATGCCACAACTGTTAATCTTCATGGTACAGTGGTACATGGTACCCTTGTGCTATTAATTGACTCCAGTTGACCTCAGTTGACTAACTGATTTCCCTTTGGCCTTAACAGAAATGCAAGATGATATCTGAGAGTAAAGAGGAGATGGCTGTTGCCAAGCCCCATGTGTCAGACGATGAGGACGAGGAGAAGATGTTTGCTGGAGGAGCCCTTAAGGAGAACAAGGGCATCTCCTTCAGCCTTAATGTAAGAGCCCTGGCACCAAACACTTGAAAATAGACATTACCCAGCTCTCAGATGTGGTCTGTGTAGATAATGAAGTTGCCATTTTTGGAATGCACCTAAAAATATACTATTCAAGGCCACAGCCTTGTTGGCCTTTGTTCAGTTGTCGAGATGTGTTTAATTCGGCAAATGGTTGAAGTAAGCTGTATTGACCTGTCCACATTTAAAGGAAGAGTGCTTATTTAATATTAACATGAAACAATTCAGCCCCAGTCTTAACATGTATTGTGTGCAACATTGTTTTATTTTGTTTTTGTTTATATGGTTTTGTGTATGTCTATATGTGAATGGCTTGGGCTGTTTTGGGCATGAACAGCAGCACTTGTCGGATGCTGCTGCTTCATGCTGCTCTTCTGAAAAGTGTGTCGCTTCAACCATTTGTCCTGTTGAATGCATCTCTTGTTTTGTTTTTTTTTTTTCCTCTGATTTTTACAGTAATCCCACCCCCTCCACTCCCCCATCCCCCACCCCAACACTACCACCTCCCCTCTTCCCCTCCCCCCTTTCCCTTAACCCTTCCTGTGACGCCTCCACTCCACCTACTACACACAACTTCCCCCTTCCCCCACACCCTTCTTCAGAACACCACGGTGAAGCCAGCTCCACCACGCTCAGAGGCCTCCTTTGCCAAGGAGTTCCCGGTGTCTTCGGGCTCACAGCACCGCAAGAAGGAGAGCGAGGGGGCGTACGGGGAGTGGGTGCCCGTGGAGAAGAGCGACAAGAGCTCTGCCAGTGCACCAGCCACCGGAGCAGCACCACCCGAGGAGCCAGCGAAGGATAACGACAGTGTTTTTCCTGAAGCACCCTCACAGGTGTGTGTTACGTTTGTTCACTGTTCAAATGCAAACGTCTCATTAATAAAAGGAAAATGTTCCATACACAACTCTGATATTTGGCATTTAGCTAACAGAAGTATACATTTTACAAAATATGTAATTTTAACTCTTTAACCTCTTTTTAAAATTGTTATTATAATTTCCTATATATATATTTCTCCCGGTCTGTCTGTGTGTGCCTTTAGCCAGTGGACATCACGGTGGCAGTAAGTGAGCGGGCTGAGGCTCAGAAGCGTCTTGCGGAGAACCCCTTTGACGTGAGCGCGATGTGCATGCTGTCCCGAGCACAGGAACAGGTGGAGTATAATATTTTAGTGACATCCAATCTCTCATCCAATCCAACCTCTGAGTTTATTATGTTTAGGTTGGGTGTAATGTTTATGGAATAAATCATCTTGTTATAATCCACACTCGAGTGTACTTTTTGAGGCAATGTCTGAATATTGTGTGACCATCTGTGTGGTCTGTTTCAATGGGGCAGCGGTGGACATCATAATAACGTAATAATATTAGTATAATTTAATATATCACTTCCTGTCGAAAAAAGGAGTTATGCTGATAAAGGAGGATGCAGAATTTCACTCTTGTGTTTGGCAACTCTGCAGGTGGATGCGTGGGCGCAGTCCAACACCATCCCAGGTCTCTTTACAGGCTCCACGGGAGCGCAGGTGCTCTCCTCAGACGAGCTGTCCAACAGCGGCCCACAGGCTTGGATCAAGAAGGTAAACCTCCCAAGCCAGGGATCCCCCCCCACATGCACACAAACCTGACTCGGGGGGGCATTGCCACTTGTCCCAACTCTGTCCCAGTGGGGCATATGTGTGTGTGTGTGTGCGCGCGTGGAGTCTCTGTTCGGATATGTGTCTGTTTCCTCTATGGGTCAAACACACGACTGAAGCCAGTATTTCACTATTAAATAGCTAAAGAAAATAGTACTCTCAGAACATCAACACACACCCATGCACACAGGTTGTAATGGCAGATCTAGTGATCTAGTGGCTTTAAGGAATACTGCTATTAACATCTTTAAAAAAAAGTCTGAATTCAAAGAGGAAATTCAAAAACTTGCACTTCCTGTGTAACCCTCCCAGAATGTCTCCCCCCTCTGCTTGCTTTAACCTCTCCGTCACATTCAGGCTCCTCTCGAGTGACAGAGTGACAGGAACGACCCCACTGTTGCCGGGGAAACATGGTGTGTACATACACACACAAAGTGGCTTGGACAGTTTGCTGATGTTGTCTGGGTTTGACGTCAGCAGAAGGGGGCTTTAATTAATTTAAAAAAAATGCAATGGGCAATTTTTTTAGTTCACAAACCGACCACTTTGTTTGTGGTAACATCACATAAAAATGTACAAAACCTGGTAGGTAAAGTCTCTTGTGCGCGTGAGGCATTATAACACCTATTCATCTATGATAAATTTGTTATATTTATGTTCTATTCTTAACATATTTTACTATTTCAGTTGTTAATGATTATAATATTTAATTATTATTTTGCTGTGTAGATTCGTTGTTCACACTAGTTTGTCGTGTAACAGAATCCACCTGATGCACTGAAGTGGTAATCCCAGATCTCTAATATAGACTCGGAATCCTTCTGAGCGGAATGGAATCCTTCAAGGGACAGGGCTGGTTAAAGTCATGCCCTCTCAAACAACAGCAGGACATTCCCACACCTCAGAGAGGGCATACTTTCACCCCCCTGCCCACTCACCCCCTTAAAAAAGACATCCATATTTACCTTGCGGTCATGGCTGATCTTCCTTTAGCCATCCTGCCGGGTCTAGTCCACTGTCGGTACATCTGGGTGCTATGTGCAGATCACGTCCAGCAGGTGGGGCCTGGGTGGGGTGTTGGCTGTTAGGAATATTTGAATTGGCCCCACGGTTATAAATTTGGCCATCTTTATTTGGACGTATCGTACAGGCCAGTTGCCGGTGGCTGTGTTGAGGCTTGATGCAGAATTCGCTGGCGTGCATCCAGCAAGGTCTTCTGTATTCTGGAGATGGCTCCAGTGACCTCCACACCTCATGGGAGTTTGGTTTAAGCAGCCCCAACACACACACACACACACACACAAACAACTCCCTCACTCTCGATCACAAAAGGAATGGTAAACCAACCTGTGTGCAAGGTTCCATAGATAGCAATTGGCTTAAGGTGCAGTCTGTGCTTCTCAATCAGGGAAGGCGGATGGGTGGGTGGGTGGATGGATGGATGGATGAAAGAAAGAATGAGTGCAGGGACGGATGAATGGTTGGCAAGTGAGTGTCTGGGCAAACTGCTGGATGGGGATGGGTCAGGGGGGTGTGGGTTCACAGTCTGCCCTGTGAACTCTCACCCCTCTGTATGGACACTTGTTGCAGGCTCAGTCCTTGTAGCTGCCTTGTTGCCATGGTGTCTGTCAGGCCCCCTCCTAGTCCCGTCTGAGGCCGTGCCACTGTGCGGGGCCTAGGTACGTACTCCACCCTGCACCCTTACTCTTCCTCTGTGTGTGTGTGTGTGTGTGTGTGTGTGTGTGTAAGAAGAGTTTGTTTGTGAAAAACAACAAAAATAGACTTAAATGAGTGCAGCTGTATGTGTGTGTGTTTTCACACATTTAGTGTATGTGCTTGTGTGCTTATGTATGCGCGTGTGTGTGTGTGTGTCTGTGTATGGCTACACAGTTTTCTCAGCCCTGTTTGGAGGTCTGTGTATCTGTGTTAATGTCACACTGCCCCTCTGTGTGTAAACACATAAAAAAATTATTTCTCATTTGGCTATCCCAAAAGTTAGAAAATACAAACACTTATTTGGACACAACTGAAATTAATCACAGACCATCGACACTTCCAAGAGCTCATCGAAAGTTAAGTTGTCGCTTCCAATTGGTCATGAAAATTGGTCATGATTTTTTCAGTTCCTCAATTTTATTTGTGACATTGATTATCATGTGAAAATGGCGGCTGTCTTGTAGTTAGTCAAATGTCACCTAGGTGAGCAATAGAATCTGAACATGATTGCAATGTTCTGATGGTCCTGATCTCTTGGTTTCTGTGCCCTTCTCTTTCCCTCCTCCTTCTTCCTCCCCCTCTTCCTCTCCCTCCTTCTTTATCTCTTCCTCTTCATCTGCTCCTCCTCTTCCACTCCATCTTCTCCTCTTCTCCATCTCTCCTGCCTTCTCAGGACCAGTTCCTGCGTGCGGCACCCGTGTCGGGTGGCATGGGCGAGATGCTGATGCGCAAGATGGGCTGGCGTGCGGGCGAAGGGCTGGGCAAGCACCGCGAGGGCACTGTGGAGCCCATCATTATAGACTTCAAGATCGACCGGCGAGGTTTGTTGATGTGTGTGTGTGTGTGTGTGTGTGTGTGTTGTGGATCTTGTGCCCAAATCTGGAAGTTAGCTCTTTACAGGATGGAAGTTTGGTACAGATTTTGAAGTTATTTTCGGACGTCTTACCAAAAGAATGTGATTTGCAAATTTTGAAAAAAGTATTACTTCACCAAGTTTGAAACTTAAAATACTTAAAGGGGCATGGTATGGAAATTTTACATTGGTTCGTTGAACAAGCAGAGATTGGGCATAGCCGTCATGAATGCCAAATATGGTAATCCCCTCTTTCATATGTAAACCATGGTCTCTGAAGTAGCCACTAAACAATGATACATTTTAACAGCCTACCTGTGATCTCATTTCCCACATAAACTGTAGTTTAATTGTGTTCATCAAAGAGGGTGCTGTTTAGCCCAAATAGACAGTTTGAACCGCCCAGTTTAAATGTAAGGTTTGCATTAAGTTTTGTTATGTAAATCTAGGTTGGATAACAAGGTACAATGCCACAGGAATCCATTCTATGCCCCCTATAAAATTGATGTGGCGTGTGCACATTTTCATCCTCTGTTTGGTTTTGGGTTACCGTCCTGTGCAGGAAAAGGCACGCGACTGATGTCGGGAAATCGGCTTCTTTTTCCCGTGAGACTAATGGGACTGCTGCAGTCGGCCGTTTCAGGTGCTTTGTCATGACTATAGGATGTTTGATTGACAGGTCTGGTGGCGGAGGGAGAGAAAACCCAGAAGTCAGGAGGTCTAGTTGTGATGAAGGACCTGATGGGTGAGCTGCATACACACATTTGTAAATGATTTTGACTTGTACATGTTCTTGCATACAATAAAGAAAGAAAGAAAAAAAAAAAGGAAGTCTTTGGGTGCTGGGGTACTTCAGGGATATACTGTGACCACAACACACACATTGTGTCTTTGAACTAAAACAATTTAGTTTGCTTTAGTTTTATGGGGCATGTCACATTTGTGTCTTCATGTGGGTCAATGAAGATTCCAAATGAGTTCTCTCAGTCAGAAGACGGAGCGTTAACTAACACAATTCTGGACTTATTTAGGGAAACATCCCGTGTCTGCCCTGATTGAGCTGTGCAACAAGAAAAAGTGGATTCCCCCAGATTTTGTCTTGGTGCATCACAGTGGTCCAGACCATCGCAAGAACTTCCTCTTTAAGGTTAGTAGTGCATAAAATGCCCCTTTGTACTAGAGCCCGACCGATATATCGGCAGGCCGATATTATCGGCCGATATTAGGCATTTTCCAAACTATCGGTATCGGCATTTATAATGGCCGATAAATGAATATTTCAAAATTAAAACGGACGAAACACATGAGTGTTGGTGTTTTATATACTCAGATAAGCAAAATTCGTGACCATCAAGCCCAATATTTTGAATTTGATGTTCCGTTGTGACTATAAAATAAACAAGTTTCTTTTAAAAATGCATTATCATTATTTTAGTTAAAACCCATAAATAACTACAAATAGCTAATGTTATGGAAATCTTTTAATGTTTCTGAATTTTTTTTTTTTAAATATCGGCTGACGTATATCAGAATATCGGATTTTTAAACCAACAAATATTTGTATCGGTATCGGCATTCAAAATCCTTTATCGGTCGGGCTCTACTTTGTACCTCTGTCCTAGCATGTACTGTCTGAATTTGCACTATACAAAACTGTTGGTTTGGACCTGCCAGTGACACAAATAGTTTGAACTACATTTTAACAACCCATTGTTTAATGGACAGTAAGGACTGGGGTCTGTTTGATTGGTGGTTTTGTTCAAATACACTCTGACATCTGAAACTGAACTGGGCTAGTTTAACCATTCTTAACTGTTCCAAATCCCTACCCTTACCATGACCTGTGTCACGTCTCGGCGTGCAAGTAAGATGATGTCTGGTCTGGTTTCAGTCTGTTCCCTGCACACAGCCATGAATAGCTCCCTGACATGTTAACTAGACGTGTCTGCTGTGCGGTACTGGGGCTCCACAGGGGTCAGAAGATAGTAGGGCTTCCACCCAGACAGATACTGTAGGTGATGCACATCCTTCTCCATTGCTCCATTGGAACAGCGGGTTTAGAAATCATTTTTCTGTTGTGTTGGCTTACATACAATGAACAATGTGTAACACTTAGAACTCTCTTCAGGTGCCATATACTACACCTTTCAAATCATAGTGCAATCAGAAGTTAAAGTAAAATATTTTTAGACCCCTCTGAATTACTCTAGGCTAATTTGGGCTCTGTAAAGTTTAATGAATTGTCCTGGTTTGTCTGTTATGCAATCCTACAAACCAAGATCTCAACCACTGCGGGGGATGATGAAGTATCTGTTGCATTTGTAGTTAATAAATCAGAGGTGTGGATCGTGACCATGAGTTTCCATGTGGCCTGTGTTCATCTGTCATCATGCAGGTGGTGGTGAACGGCAGTGAATATCAGCCCCAGACGCCCAGCCCCAACAAAAAACACGCCAAGGCCATGGCTGCCACAGTGGCCCTGCAGGCCATGGGGGAAGTTTCTGGCGACAGTGTCCCCACCGGCCCTGTGTTTACTGCAGCAACGTCAACCTGACACACACACACACACACACACACACACAGTTTTGACAAACCTGCCATACAAACATGACTATAGAATATTCATTCACCTAACCATACAGTCATGTGCAAACAGCATGTACAGACACTGTGTACACAAAGCTATACATCCTATACATCCCATATTTCCCCTACAACGAACCCTGAGGTTTAGGCTCTCCCCTGGCTGTGACACACACACGCATACACAGAGCAGTGCTCAAATTGGATGACCACGCTTAACTTAGATCTGCCTCGTTGGGGATCATTTGAAATCAAAAAGGCGACTAATAGTTGCATTCTGGCCCATGTGGCCGACTCCCCTCCTGCCCCAAAAGATGTTTCCCCTCCCCCCCCCCCCCAACCTAGTATGTTTCAAATGTCTTTTTGTTTTGTTTTGTTTTCAAAAACAAATTGTAATTTAGATGCACAGACATTTCTTCAAAGAGGTCCAGACCTTGTGTGTATAATGGCATCAATCTGTATGTTTTTATTCATTTGATTTTGTCTATACTGCATTAAAGATGGGATTTTGTCTGTTGGAAGTTTAGTTCTTGCCATTCTTACCAGAGCCTATGTACTTATGGATAATGACATTGGGCCTTATTCTTCAACCATACTTAGAAAGAAATTTTATTTTAAAGATTTGTATTGACCAATTCAGGTTTTTAAATGGGACCTTACAAAGAATTAGAATTAAAGAACTAGAAAAAATCCTTGGAAGATATTGGTGAAATGAGGATCATTTTCTGTTGTGAGTTTCCTGCCTGCTGGACCTTTCTCACATAGGCTTTCACCCTCTCCTCTTTCAGCTGCCTTCATTAACACTTGTTATTTACAAAGGCTTGAGTTCACCAGATGAAAGGCAGCTTGATATTTCACAAATCCTCATCAAAAGGGTTATCTGGAGACATGCGAGCACACACACATACACAGGCTCAGGATCGTATGTTGGTAATGCTGACACAGGAGATCGCAGGTATGCATCTCTGCCCTTGCTGTGGTCCTGCTGGTTTGTGTAAAAAGAATCAGCCTGGCAATGTTCATTTAAACATTTTAATGTACAAGTTCAAAGCACGAAAGATCATTCTAAAAAAAATGGCATTATATATATTTGTATATATAAACCCACAAGCATTGCCTCTGTCCTACCCTGCACATTACCAGTTGTCCAAGTATTTTTAGTTTGACTAGTATTACTCTCAATATGTTTCCTTACTTGAGCCCTTACATAAATAGGCCTGATTGATTTTACATAAGGCACTGAGCCAGCACAGGGCCGAAAGACTACACCACAGTGGCATCATGCAACATACAGTTTCAAGGCTGTCACGATGACAGTCCTGTTACCTATACGTTTGGCCACACAGGGATATATGCATAACATTTTAACCACTAGTAGCAGCTATTTGTGTGCAAGCATTTTGAGAAAAAAAAAATTGATAGCACTTTACAAGAAGGCCAATGAGGTAGCAAATGGGACAAATACAAACTGCAACTGATTTCATCACGCTACTTGGCCAAGATTTCACACTTAGACGAAATATGGTCCAGATGAATCACTTTGTATTGTCAGTTTCCAGGTTACATGTAAAGATGTGCTATTGCAAACCAGTAGGAATGAGAATGCTCTTCTCAGCCCTTGTCACTCAGGGCCTGTGGCCACGTAGCACCACAATAGGCTGATGCAGCACTGAATTAGCAGGCTCATTCATGATGACTCAGGTTCCCAGAAAATTCCGGTCCCAGATAACCTCTACATAATAATGCTTTTTAATTACAGGTCCTTACAGGTTTAACTTGAGCTAAAGAAGACTTGAAGGAAGGCAAAGGCTTTTGTTTGGATCAGTTTCCCTTGTATGACATCTTTCGTGGGAACAAATAAAGTTCTTCAATGTTGAAAAATATAGATTGCTTCTCTGAAAGCTGTTGTTTTAAATCTTTCCCATAGCTACCAGTGGTACCAGTACAACAGCTGTGATGATCAGAACGCCACAGATTATTCCAATCCGAACCCACGGCAATGACTCTTCTGCATCTATGGGTGTGAAAGTATAGCACAAAAAGGCAATAGTCAAAAGGCCCACTTGTCCTGTTCTGAAGAAAAAAAACATGGCTGAGCCAAGCATATAGGTATCTAGAATCTAATGTGAGGCCAAATGTGTTTGCTTTTTAAGGGGATGTGTGTGTGATATCTGGTTTAGTGAGGGGCCTCTTACAGGCGCTGGTTACCGGAGAGAGCTCAGTTTGTGAGTCCAACTCTGTTAAAACAGACATAGATGGTTCCATTTGACATCTACCAGTAACCAACTGTTGGTGTATAACACCTTTTTTTCAGAAGTATTTATAACAGTGTCTAATGATGTAGCTAAATGCATCAAGATAGGGAGAACACAAACAGAAGTGCCCTTGAGGTTATTTGCATTCAGACTTGGCACATTCCAAAATGTGAGGAGGCCATTTAGCTGAGGACCTATACGGTAGTGTTTATTGTGCTCATGGACTAGTCGCTGTTTTTGACCTGCATGTATTTTAAAACAGTTACTAATTAGTCACCTAGGACTGACAGTCAAAGAAAAGCACTGCAGTGACCTGACAGATTTCATCATTCCCATGTCTTGTGGCATTAATCATTGAGATAAAAATTGTCAACAGTTTATCCACCGAAGCTGTATTCACCTAACCTCTTACATTAACAGCCTTTTTTTTTTTTAAAGTTAACCTATGAGACAACCAGACACCAATAAAACTGAGGAAAACAACTGACATCTCTAAAAACATCCATGCAGTTTAGAGTAATCGCAGACTTATAAGTAAGATGAAAAGTTGCAACCTTGCTTCAAGATCCAAAATAAGGAGCTGATCACTCTGCAGCAAATTAAACTAGAAAAACAAAAAAGGTTTATTGGTCTGTTTATGTGCTATATGTGTATAGCATGTGCACAATTTTGAGTCGGTTTGTGTGGGCCTATTTCATAACAGGCTTACGCGGACAAGCTAGACGTCCATCCATTAGTGCCCAGTATACATCATGGTAATCTCTCATGATGCAAGCGCAGCTCATTTGTACAACACACAAAACACACCTGCCTGTTTACCTTCCTGTTCTGTGAAGATGGAGGAGTCTGTCATCATGGGATAGGAGCTTGGGTAGGTGGTGCTGACGTCAAAAGGCTCAGGCTCACTGGGCTCATTGTCTGTAGAGAGGACGTGTCAATAAAAAGCAATAACTTAACGCTCAACGCAACAACATAAGCTCTATTGCTCTTCATATATGGACATCCTAGAAAGGGTATAATATTTTTCTTACATTTTTTTGTGGGTTCTCTTAAGAAACTCACAATGCTCAAGAAATTAATGACAGTAAATGCTCTAAACCCAATATGAATACTATAAAGATGTGTACATACAAAAAATAGGTGCAGGTGTAATAGCAGCCTAGTGACTACTAGAAGATTTCTCAAATAATACCTTAAGTCCACTCTAAACTAGGGTAAGGATAGAGTTAGTGTGTGTAACAGTTTAGTATTTGGATTATATGCAGGTTTGGCCAATATAGTTTGTTGCTTTAATGTTTACTAAACTGGGTTTCCTTACCCCGTACTATTAATTCTGTTAACATAGGTGTCCCAGGCACCTCTGCACCAAAGCTGTTCTCATTGTAGAAACATTCATAGATCCCCTCGTCTTCAAGTGACAGCTTATGAATAGTCAAGGACAAATCGCCATAGCTGTGAATCCTGTCCAGGTTTATTGACCCATTTATCGTTGAGAAGCTGGTCCTTCCCTCTCTCAGACTGTAGACGATAACACCATCTTTCTTCCAGTAGACAGACACTTTCTCCAACATTCTTGTTTTGGAGATCTTACCAAAGCAGCCCAATGTGACATCTTTGGACACCGAGCCGTAAACTTGGATATTTTCAGGAAAAATATCTTCTTTGAAGGAAGTTGGATATAGGAATGGGGGAGGGAAGACAGTGAGAGAATAACAAAGAAACAAGGCCATTAGGCTGTGAAAGTAATCTCTGTACACCAACCTGCACCAACCTGTACACAGCAAGTTGTTTGTATAAAGATTTAGTAATTTCATTTTTGGCTTTTTGTTTGTGCGCCAACCTGTACACACCAATTTATTTGAACAAGGATTTTGTGATTTTTGCTGCATTCTGTGTCCAGTTTTGCACAAATCTGTGATTGGATTTCTTTGCACCCCCACTATTTGAAGATATTCCATTCTTGCTCAGTTTTACCGTTTTAATTTCCGCTGTTCAAAAAAAGTGCCTTTTTGGCTTTGCTGACCTGTTTGTTTATAATATTGTTTATATATAATTATCACTATAGTGATGATAACAGAAATATATACTTTTTTTATTAAGGTTTATGGACCATGATTTAGCTATGCCATTAAAATGTAACCTGATCAGTTTTTGGTTTTGTAGTAGGAGTATAGATTTAACAGATGTGATTAAGAGTTGCACACTTACCTGACACTGTAATTATGACTGTACTGAGAGTCTTCTTGTCATGCCACAAGCACTCATAGATGTCAGCATCACTGAACACCACAGGATCCAGTGTGAAACTGAGCTTATTACCTCCCCACACAGCAAAGATCCTTTCTTTAAACAGAGGCCCATAATGTAGAGTCCCATCAAATCGGACCACATCTTTACCCATGCTCTCCCAGCTGACATTCAGTGTCCCTTGCTCTATGAGGTCACTGTGTGGCGTGAGGTCACAGGTCAGCTTAAAATGTGCCCAAAAGTCTACAGTCACAGCTTGCACATCATGGCCAGTAACAAGAGCTAAAGTGAAGTACAGTGAGAGAGAAGAGAGAGAAAAAATTGTGGTCCGTTAATCCTGTGTTGTACTGCAGCATTTTTTTCACACAGTATAAATAAATGCAATATCTTAAAAAAATACTTCAAAGATACTGAAAAAATAATCTTTGCAGTTATGCAGTTTAGCAGTTTTGCTTTAACATGATGCAGCGCATTTAATTTTTTAGAAGTTTTGCTATGAATTATGTATCTACTTACATTGTCACTATGGTTTTGATCTTTACAAAAATTCTAATCAGGGTAAACAGGGGGCATGCAAACAGCAGGCCATGCATCATCAGGCCTATAAGTCACAGTGAAAGCTAATTATGTTTTATTCGCTTACCAGCTGATAAATATATGACAGTCAGAGTCGAGCAAAGAGCCCTCATCCTGCTGCCACTCAAGATCTGGAAAAAAAGTAACCTACATGTAATTTAAAGGTCTCACTAGATTTTAAGCATGATTTCATCAATAGAGCAGCTTGGCTCTAATTTGTAATTTCAATGTACATTGTACCTACTCCCCAATCATCCATTTCACTATTTAAATCTTAACAAGTAGACTGCTATGACACATCATTAACTCATAAAATACTGCGAAATGTATCTAAGAGCAATAAGAACAGGTAGGCTATCTGAGAACATAATGCCTAGTAAAACTTGTACTTGGTCCAAATAATTTACTATGCTTCCTAAAATGTTGTAGTGGTGTCAGCCGTGGGGTAGTGCCAACGAAATAACTCGAATAGACTCAGTATACCAGTACGTTGAAGGGCGAGACGACGATCAGGTGATCTGTAACTTAACCCTACTGCAGAATCCACAGGGCGCATCAGCTGCGTAACTGTCAGTGATGCGACGCGAGCGCACGAGACAACTCCAGTCTCCCGCAACTGAACCCTCACACAAAACGTCAAATAGTCTTAACCGTTTTTCTTGTCATGTCAGAGTCCATGCAAACAGTCTAATTATAGGGGAAACACTAATAATTGTGGTGAAGCTCGTAATAATAATTGATGGAATCCCCAAACTGACTTAAAAAGTTGAGTCTTTATGCATATATTTAGCCTAGACAAAAAGTTTAATTCTTTGTGCGTAAAATTATTACTTTTTCCTGTTAATTTACAATTGCGAAAAGGGGAATGTTGCTTTCTCCAACTGCCTAATAGAGGAACGAGGGAACGAACAATTCAATTAAGTCATTAATGATAATTACAAAGACACAAAAAACAGCCATTAAAAGACTGAGCAAACGACAATGATGCCAGAATCGCTAATCTGCGAGAAATGTTAAGACAGCACAGGAAACTACCGTGATAACGACAGGATTCGTAAGCAAAGGTACTCACCAAACTGCGAGTTCTCACGTCAAGTGAAACCACCGAACATGCAAAGTGCGACTAGATGTACCCTTCCCTCGCAGATTTCCAACGCTGTCTTTTTTTAGCAGTCATCGCAATGCTTTTCTCGCCTCTCGCATTTCAATACATTGCATTCAATTTCAATGAAGTTATCCAATAGCGGCGATAAATGCTTAGCTGGCTACACAGTAAAGCATGTGAACCCATACCATCATAGTTGGCGAAGCGCTCTTGCCACATACATTCACAGTCCCGTAACCCTAAGCGACTCTCACAAACCATGCCTCTGTACCGGTGTTTTTTTTTTTTTTACCATGGTGAAATATCTTCATTACATTTCGTCCCGACCTTATTTTATTGCCGTTCATTTTATACTGAATTATGCAATTTGACGTAAAACATGTAGGGTAGTTGAGATCTGCTTGATTAGACGTGCACTAAAGCAGGTAGGTGATGCAAATTATTGCAAATTGTCTCGATTTGAGGATGCATGCAAGACCAATCATTGCATAAATAATTTAGCAAAAAAAATTTATAACAATTTCTCCTCTTGACCTACTTAATATTTATTTTATTTCTGCAACTGCCACTGCTAAAAGGTCTCATTTTAATACAAAGGGCTTAAAAACTAAAAACAAACATTTGGAGGAAAGCCCGGCCCCATTCTTTCCACAAGTCAACTATGCTACTATAAGAAATACTGACACTGAACAAATTCAAAACCACTGATTCAGATGCTCCTGGTATAGACTAAGAACACTGCAATAAACAACACAGGCAAATAATTTACTTGGCATGCGTGTTTACTTTTTGATGTCAAGTTACACAAATTATAACTTATATGAACTGTTGTAAGGCATTATTTGGCAGACAACACCAGCTGAAGACATAATGCAGTGACTGCATTTGGTTATGTATAATTTCAACCCAGTTTACATTATATATAGCGACCAAACAAAACAAATTTCTTCTCAACAAATTGTTTTGCCATTGGGGGCCTGCTGCTTCTCCGTTTACAGCACACTGTGCCAAGACATCTTGAAAAGACGGCATTTGTAACTGAGCAATCGGGCAATGGAAAGCTAGAGGTTTGCCTGAAGATTACAAAAAAATTTTCACGTGTAAAAGAAAAACAGGTGATTAAAAAGAGGGCAGTAGAAATGAAGGCGAAAGGATGAAAACTAATAGAATATAAAACACAACACACAGGTTAACATGACATAAGACTACAGCTGTTTTTAATGACACAACAAGACAATCACAAATTCATAAAATACTACAAATGCGCAAACCCTCCAGACAATTCAAATCAGATTGTTACAATACGTCCTAAAACACCTCTAACCCAAATTGTTGAACTTTACCATGAATATGGACAGGATAGTAGTCTTTGTAGAGTACTCCATGTCTAGTGTGTTTTCTGGGTGTCTTTACTGTCCAGTGAAGCTCTTGTCCTCTCAGAAGAAATAAGCCGCTATATAGCGACTTCTCCCCATTGCACAGACAATCAAGCACTGTTGCATCCAGTAGGACAATTTTAGTTTTTTTTTGTTTTGTTTTTTAAAATATGACAGATGTATATCCACTAAAACCATGTGAAATAAATTAAAGTTTGCGAGTGTCTGTGCGCGCCTCAGCTTTTCCAGGAGTACCCGTAGCTTCTCATGTGCAGCTGACGCAAGGCACATTTGCCCAGGGAGGCTGGCTGCACCATCTGCTCCAGCGTCGCCTGAGACAGACCACACTTGGACAGAGCTCCCACTGCCACCTGGTAAAAGGAAGAAAAGCGCCAGGGCAGAGAGACGCTGGTTAAAGGCAGATGTGTAGAAGCAGAACTGTATCAGTAACAGCAACACTCAATAGTTAGAGCTTTTGGATTGCACTCATTCTGGTGTGTGACAGAACGATGCAACATGCTTACTTGTTCTTTCGGCTCCGTGTTCTTGCAGACAGGCACGTTGAGGACAGCTGTAGGCTCATGTGTGTAGAGCCCAGCGCTGAAGGACCCCTTCTGAGCAGCGCGCAAGAGTTGAGTGAGCATGTGAAGGGAGTGAGGCATTATGGGTCCTGTAACCTCTAGACTGCACAAATCCTGATAGCCTGTCCGCACTTGTGTTTTCACGTTCACACTGCGAGCCTGTGGATACAAGTCGGGATTAAACACAAACGTACAATGCAAAGATGTTGCAGTCGTGCTGGAATGTAGGAATTTATCAATTTTAAGCTTAGATGATTTGAGCACTATGCACAACTCTGAGCGTTTTTCACTTGACACGCATGAGAGGCGTGTTAGATCAGCAGTTGATGCATTTTGAACATTACTTAAATAGTGTGTGTGCGTGCGCGTGATCCTCACCTTGAGCGTCTGCAGTGTGGCTCCCCTGAAGGCACAGGGAGCCAGCAGGGTCGGGGGCAGGCCAGCCTGGGAACCGGCTGCTGCCACCAGGCTCTTGCAGTTGATGAGGAAGTTGATGAGCGTGTGTGTGTGTACACCCTCCACCAGCACGACAGACTCTGGCTTGTGGTCCAAACACACAGAACTGTGTTCTTTACGACTTGGGGTGGGACACAGGTCAAGGAAGATTAGTGTGACATCACAGAAAAAACAGAAGAAAAAAAAAATGGGGGGACTACACTGAGGTAAGCTAGTTTGCAGTAAGTGGCGCACACACACACACACACACACACACACAAAGGATACAGTTTTATAGTGATGGAGTCAGGCTTCTTGATCTTATCCTGAACACCCATCTCTTTAAGCCAGGAAAAACCACCATCTTCATCGTCATCATCATCCTCCTCAACATTTTCCACTTCCTGGTCACTATGCTCTCCAGACCTGTGGTCATAAACAGATATGGAGAAATCAAAATATGCAATATGCAAAAATCATATCACTGCAAGAAGTGAGAAAGAAGATGAGGGGCAGAAAGAGGGGGGGAAGACAGGGTAAGAGAGAGAGACAAATAGACCGTCAATTGGCTGTGATCACTCACGCTGCGCTGTGTGGGTCCACTTCCTCAGTGGGTTTGGACTCATTGTGATCTTTGCTTTTCCTTTTCTCCTCAAGTAAAGGCAGAGTGAACTCAATACCTATAAACACACACACACACACACACACACACACACACACACTCTCTTCAGGATAGGTTCACTTCCATTCCCAGCATTCAATTTCAACCCATCATATATGGAAAGCACAATGGTGGGGGCTCAATTAAAGCAGCACCAAGGAGTTTTGAAAATCGCACCCTGTACAGATTGGAACGGAAGCTTGCTATAAGACAAGTCAATTGTAGTTTTACAAGAACTACAGATCGCTACCCGATTGGGCAAACTTGTTTAGTGCCATTAATGCCGATAGAGGGCCGCAGAGCAAATGCAGTAGGTATCGTTCACCTTGTTAGTTGATGGCGCACCGAAACGATTTTGAAAACATTATTTTAAGGTTTTAAAAAGTCTTTGGTGCTGCTTTAAGCTAAATAAACATTTCAAGAGAACAGTCAGCATCAAAAACTAAAAACACACCACCACTACCAACATCAATTGCAACTGACGTTTGTATTAGTCCGTTTCTTACCATCTGCTTTCATGGCCTCACGGAGCCCCCTTGTGGTGGGGGAGAGTAACGCTGTGAGGCCTGACGCTCCACTGAGGCCAGATGCGCGGAAGAGCACAGTGAACTGGTAGGAGCACAGGTAGAAGTAGGGACACAGACGGGCCTTGAGCAGGCTGTACAGCGACGTCAGACTCACAGACCTGTAGATAGAGGAGATAAGGAGAGATAAGTCAAGCCCACCAAGCAGTCAGGTCCTTTCAGACTGTAAAACAAATCAAACAGAGCACCATGCAAAACCCAGAATAAAAGCATACCAGTTGAAGCATACCAGTGGTTTTAGATTGTAAGCTGTATTCTTGCAACTTACTCTAGACACCATCTAGCATGAGAAGAATTTAGGTTTCATCACATCTCAGAGAGAAGGATTTAATATTGAATTTCCCCTTGGGGATCAATAAAGTATCTATCAATCAATCAATCAATCAATCAAATATCTGAATATTGATTAATAATGTATTTCTGTTGAATGTAGCCATCTGGCTTGCCAACATGAACAGCTAGGTAGTACAGGCTAATCCAACACTACCTTAAAATTGAAATTTCAAAGGATTGCATCCATTTATTTAATTTTGTTACTCTATAATTCAATGTTGAGCCTTACAAGTGTTAAAAATGTGTCCTTTGGAATGCACCTGCCTGAGTACCAGGGACTCACTCATTGAAAACACAAAGAATGGTAAGTTCTAGAAGGCAGCTTCAGACTTCATTTCAATTCTTAGTTCAGATGTGCATTAATAGAACCTACAATTAAAAAACCCTGGGACCGGTTGCACCAACTGGTCTTAGCCAAGCCTGGTCTTAACACCAAATTGGTCTTTGTTAAGACCAATTTTTCAGATAGATTTTAAATCAGTTGATTTTAAGTGTGTTTTGGTTATCGATGCAACACAGTAGAGCACTACACTGTTGGGCAGCTGATTGCTTGCACTGTATAGCTCCTCCCATCAAATGTTACCTTAGCAACGGGTACATAACAGCTACAAATTCAATGTAATCACAAGCTAAAATAAACACACCCTTACTGATCATTTAAGCTTTTTAAAGACAATACATGAGCGTCTCACCACTCGCGCATCATGCTCTGTTGCAGCTCAGCATCTTGGCTCCACGGTGAGCTTTTGCCAGCGAACTTGCGCTCTGCTCCAATCCTCGGGAACAAGGACAGCCAGGGCAAGGAGGGGTGCTGCCAGTACTGCAGAGACTGCTGAAAGCCACAGCGCAGTGCTGGACATAAGCGGGGATCCTACACAAGAACACACACACAAAAGAGAATTGAGTCGTCAACTAGTTAATGGTCGAATCTCAATGTCCTCAAAAACTTTTCTCCTAAGAATCAGCCAACCCTCAAGTCCATTTGTGCCAGTTAAACCTTTGAAGGTACAAGGTTGAGGATTTAGGGAGGACACTGAGATTCAGACAGTGATTGTATACGCTCAGGGACTATGTGTGGTTAATGTCTTTCTTGTTCACTGTGTTATAAGTAGGTCTACCCAACTCTCATCAAGACTGTTAACACATTATATTTCTGGTATGTTCTGATTCTGGTATGTTTTGATGTTTTGATTCATATTCAGGTATGTATGTGATGCCCATTTTGGTAGAAAACTGAGCAAACCAGTACCTGTATGTTCTGAGGAAGGCAGACATATTCTGCCCTGCAATGCTGAGTCAAACCCTGGGCCTCCTCCTGTGCCTTTGGCTGCTCTGCCCATGAAAAGGCTTGAGACGAGGTGAACAGCAGACGTGTCTTCAAGCTCCAGTCGGCGGGGTACTCTGGACATTCAGTCACTGAAGGGGCATCTTCAACCACAGCATGGTGCTGAGGACTCTATGGAAATGAGTGGCCATGCAGGACAGATCAGAGGAGGCAATCAATTAAAGTCAATTAAAAACAAGAGAAGGGGTTAAGCGCTTACCTTAACCAAGGCTGTGGTTTTCCCATCTTCAAACAAATCTGCCTCAAACAGTGAATCATCTTCAGAGATGGAAACAGAAGTCTGGAAACATATTGCACTATGTTTAGGATTCAGTGAGCAACACTATGAAGACGCATACAATGCATAAAGCTAAGACGTTGCTATTTCTGTTAAAATACAATATTGTATATATACATATATGATAATACATTACCAATAATAATACAAAAATAATTACATTTAAGTTTGAGGCCATTGTCAAAAAATTAGTAGAATCCCTGACATCACCCTACTATAATGGAGCAGTTTGTTGTAAAGTAGCCTAACGTTACGTTCGGCTAGTTACAATGTAACGTTAGCCCAACATTAGCGATCTTGTCGTTAGTTATTAAACTGTAAACATGACAAGACAATGATCTAAGTTACACTCGTGTGAACAGGCTGTCCATGAGACATGTTGCCAGACTGTTAGCGTTACCTTTGGGAACTTTTCACTGGTTTTGTCTTGAGCCAACATTAACTGTTCCACGCAGGACAATGCTTTTTTGTTGGCATAGTCTACCGAGTTCTCCCCTTCAGCTTCGACAGGAATACGTTTTTTATTATAAAGAAAAGTGTCCACATCTCCATCAGATCGAACAACAGCTCTCTTCTTAGGGCTATTACATGTATTTTCAATATTCGCAAAAGGATTCCTCCGTTTTTGACCGCATCCGCCCTGCCGATTAGGCGCATTTAGCAATTGGCCCGGTGAGAACGGACGGGTCCCAGGAACCGATAGACCGAGACTTGTCAGAGAGCCTCGGGCGTTGGGGCTGACTCCTTCACTCTGTGCTCGTTTCCTTCGCATTCGCATAATATCAGCGGGTTTTTTAAAACCCGGAGAGTACCCGGCCTGTTCCATCGTTGCTGTAAACGTAAACTATAAAGACAGACTTGAACTAAATTGCTAAAGACAACCGTTACTCTTCGCGGAGTTCTGTTGTTATTTTCTAAGCTTTTCTTCTGTGGTTCCTGTTTGAGTCACAATACAAATTTCGCGCGAGGTGCACTGGCCCGCTAAAACTTCAAGGCGGTCCCTTCTTCTTCTTCTTTGAGTTTTATTGGCGGTTGGCATCCAACATGGTGCATTACCGCCACCAACTGTTATGGGTGCGGAGCATCAATGGGTAGTTCAACTGTTTCTTTACTAACCTATGTAATGTTTGTGTGTGGGGGTGAGGAAGAAAGAAAGAAAAATAAATAAATAAATAAATTACGTTAGATTCTCTCAAAAAATCTAAAAAAAAAAAAGACATTATATGTTTCCATGCTGGTGGTTTAACTGTAGAAAAAGAAAGTAAATCCTCTATTGTTAGTGTTGTGTAGCCTATCCTAATGCTTTGACCCTTTCTAGCAGGATTTCCCTTTCATTATTGTAAGCTTGACATTGTAGTAATATATGTTCAACTGTTTCTACTTGATTGCATGATGTACACTGACCTGTATTATGTTTTCCTATTATATTGAGACCATGATTAAGGCTGGTGTGTCATATTCTTAACCTTGTAATTATTGTTTCTGCTCCAGTTACCCTGTCTTTTTTGAAGGGATTAGCTGCTGAATCTTATGAAGAAACCTCCCCTTTGTGCTTGTATGCCATTGTTTTTGCCATAATTTATTGACTTTTATTTTTTATGACTTTTGTTTTAATTATGGCTTCAAATTCATTTCTACTTAATGGCACACCTAAATTACCCAAACTCAATATAAGGGCTTTTTTGGCCAGAGTCCACTACTTCATTCTGCATGTGCTGGAACCCAAATAAAACAGCTATATGACTCAAATGGTATAAACTCTGAAATATTTCATATATTAAGTCAAGCCTGCAAGAAGACTGGAAATTTAAAATACTGATCAAAGCTGCCATGGAATCTGAACAGATAATAAACCTATTTGGCTTAGAGTCTTCTATCCAAGTCAGAGCAAATAAAATAGCTAACAGTTCCACAGAATAAACTGCCAAATTATCTGATGTTCTCCATTTTAATAAAGTTTCAAACTCTGGGATGTATGCTGCTCCTGTCTTTCCTGTATCTGGGTCCTTTGAACCATCAGTATATAATATATTTGAACCATACCATTATATTTAATGCTTAAATACTGTTGCACCATATTATTCATCCCACCATACTCATTACTGTGTTTAGACAATTTAGCAATTTCAAAGTCTACTGTAGGCATGGAGAAGAACCAAGGAGGAGTAGCAGGCAATGCCACTGTGCAGCTCAGGGATAGTTTTGTCAAGCCCAACTTCTCAGCTTCACCATTTCCTGCCCATCCAAAACTATTAAAATGCTTGCGCCCATGTTCCCAACACTTATCTAAGACGGCTTTTGTTGGGTGATCCTGTCTATGTCCCTGCAATGAGGTCCAGTAGGTCATGCTTAGCTGTAGACGTTGCAGTGAAAGTGGCATTTCACCAACCTCCACCTGCATTGCCGGGACTGGTGATGTCTTAAAAGCCCCACAACTTAAACGTAAAGCCTGTGCCTGAATAACATCTAGTTTTTGCAAATTAGATTTGCAGCTGACCCATATGTAATGCATGCATAATCTAAGGCTGATCTTATTAAAGCAGTATATATATGCTTAAGAGACCTCATGCTTGCACCCCAGTTACTTCCTATGAGACATCTCATAATATTAACTGCCTTTTTACACTTGGTTATGATCTTCTGAATGTGTTCTCCATAAGTTAATTTATGATCCATCCACACACCTAGAAATCTAATACATAAGACTTGCTTAAGTGACTGCCCATAAAGAGTAATCTGCACACTTGGGTTAACTCGCCTTTTGGAGAAACACATTACTTGAGTTTTATCAATAGAAAAACGGAAACCCCATTTATTACCCCACTCCTCCACAGTATTGACCGCTATTTGTAGTTTGCTTTGTACAAAAGCTGCATTACGGCCTCTGACCCATAGAGCACCATCATCTGCATATAATGATCTGCCAAGACTAGCATCAACCCCAGAAAAAACATCATTAATCATAATGTTAAAAAGAATAGGACAGCATACACTACCTTGGGGGGTTCCTTTTTTGTATGGAGTAAGTATTAGAATGAGTCCCAACCCTTACTTCTATACTCCTGTCCCTTAAAAAATCCATCACCCAGTTGTACATTCTCCCACCTATGCCCAATAAATCCAACTTGATGAGAAGACCCTCTTTCCACAGCATATCATAAGCCTTTTCCACATCAAAGAATACTGCATTCACTTGCTCCTTGTTGGCCTGAGCTTTCCTGATCTCATTTTCAAGACATACAACTGGGTCCATAGTGGTCCTTCCTTTCCTAAATCTACTTTGATGACAATTCAAGGCGGTCCCATGCCGTCAGACCTGCGCAGTAGGTTTGGGCTAGGCAAGATGAGTTGCATGTGGAGAGATGAGTGGCATGGTCTAGAGAGAAATCGATCTGCCCGTCTTCGTAACATATCTTGTAAAATATATATCTTGTAAAATATCTGTAGAAAAAGGCTACAAAATTCATGGTATATGGAATTTTCACAAACAGGGTCAACACATGAAGCCAGGGTATTAGAGGCATTTTTAAAGAAATAGGCTTGAGACGTGAATTAAAAAAAAAAAAAAAAAAAAAAAAAACAGAAAATCTTGCAGTGAAATTACTTGAAATGTGGTGCTGATTATATCAACGAGCTTGGCAAACTTTCCTCTATTTGCCATCGCCGCCATTTTTAATGGGTTACTGATCTTCAAATCTAGAAGATATCAGCAAGATAGCATCTTTTTCAAAGTTCTATTTTCCTTTGTTTAATAAATTCCATTTAGTAATCAACCTACTTTTGATATAATTAGCATCGACGGTGTGAAAGAACTCAGCTTGTGAGTGCAGCAGATTCCCACTAGGTGGTAGTGTTGTGCTACAGCTTCGCAAAAAAAAAAAAAAAAACTGTTCTTTCTCCTACATTCACTAACCATTCTTATGAAGAAATTTGTTCTTTCATTAAATGCCGCTTACAAGGTTTTCAGGAATAATTTGTATTCCTCATCTTCTATTTTTTTTTTACCTTTAAAGATACCAATGCTCACATAACAGAGCACCTTGACAATAACTTGTTTGTTAAAGGGTTACTATTCCATCAATTCTGCAGTTGTAAAATACAGAATTTAAATGAGGTCGTCACCCCCCCATACACACACAAACACACACTGCACTGGTATTTGTGTGGGTGGTGTCCTGCTGCTCTTTTTATAAAGACTATTTGATTTTATGGCCATTGGCTGAAGTCCTAGAGCAGGATTACAGTTAAGACCATCCCTCAGCCAGCATCCTCTAAGCCCTGGAGTTCTGTTGCCCACTGTGTGTGTGTGTGTGTGTGTGAGAGAGAGAGAGTCTTTCTATCATGTAACGTCAGGCATATCCATCTGTGTGCAATTTTCTCTCACCTTACTATAATAACACTCTATACATACCGCTTCTCAACAACACCCAATTAAGGCTGTCATTCTTGTTTTCGAGAGTGTATAAAATGATTTAACGTGTCTTATATGTATCCATGGGGAAAATAAATTACTGACTGGGTCAATGGGCCCTGTTTCTGAACAGTCTGTGTACATGTACATGTGTGAGTACATGTGTGTGTGCGTGTGTTGGTGATGTGAGGGTTTCTGTGAGGAAGAGACGGTGGGCAGAGGGCAGGTTAGGGCTTGTCTACTTGTCTGTGTAAATTCTTGTAGGGTCAGGAATAGCAGTGTTCAGAGGGGCAGCTGGGTAGGCAGTGCTTCATGTTGGCACACAGACAGCGGCCCCACTAGATCTGTCCCATCAGCACAAGATGACACTACTGGAAGACTACTGAAAGAGAGAAAGAGAGAGAGAGAGAGAGAGAGAGAGAGAGTGAAAGGGTGGGTAGAGTTGTGCGAGGTGTGGACTCAATGTGTCCCTATATCGCATTTGGGTATACTGCCTTAAATTCCTGTATCATGTTTTTTTTTTTTTTTTGCATTACATTTTCTTTGACATTTCAGAAATAAAGATCCAACAGAAACAAATTCACAGTCCAGTCACAACAAAATTTTATATTTATGTAATAAAGCACAAAAAAGAGAATATTTTACATTAACATCTTGTGAGGAAGTCTGTCACACAGTGATCATTTACAGTCAGTTGCTATTTACAAAGAACAGTGCATCATGGAGAATTCATTCATAACCCATTCATCGCCTCAAAAACTAATTTACCCTTAAAACATAAGTGTCTCATATTGATGCTGCAAACTGAAAGAACCACACAAAGCCATTTGCCCTCATAATTGTCTGTGAGGGACTGGATGAAAAACAGATTCTGGGTTAAAACTACACTAGTGCGTCTTGAATGAATTAAAGTGTGTGTTTACTCTTCAAAAAGGATCGGATTGCTCCATACCCTGAGCTAACCTTCAATACTGGCAGACACAAAAAGGAGAGAAATGAACTTTAATCCGGTTTATGAATGAGCCGCAAAATGAGCTGGAAATGAGGAAAGACCTGTTAGCCCCTTATCGTCACACGCATCATTCAAAACATCCTCTCTGGGCACTCTCAGTGAGTGAGTGTGCAAGTGACTAAGTGTGCGGCAATGTGTGCGGCTGTGTGTGTGTGTGTGTGTGTGTGTGTTCACGCAAAAGTGAAGCAGTCTTGATATACAAGGGCAGTCCATTTCTAATCTTCAAAATAATCCACCATTACAATTCTGATAATGATGATGATAACAATAACAATAATATAACAGCAATAACAATATTAAAAAACAATATTAAAGACAGACTGTCCACAACTCTTTTTGCAAAACAAAGAACTTACATGCTCCTCAGTGTAAAATACAATCTACAGTCCTGGTGTCACATCTATAGGAGTCTGTTTTTCTTAAGCAGGAAACTACCAGCTTTTTTGGCCAGTGCTCAGCCGAGATGTCCTTCACAGATAACAGCTATGGCACTTAATACGGCCGCCACACCGCCTCTGCTGACATATTGGTGGGCGAGCTACTGTGGCTTCCCTCTGTCTCCACGACAACGTCACTCTGATTAGGCAAAGAGGGGTGGAGGAGGGTGGAGCCAGTGGAGGCATTGGTGCATGGGGGCAGGATGCGAGGAGGAGACCGCTCCCCACCACCTGCCCCTGCCATCATGGAGAATTGGTATGACCCAGCTGTTGTGCTGTAGTAGAGATGATAGGGAGATGAGCTGGTCTGGAATGGACCACCTTGACCCTGGGATGAACTAGAAGGGTAGGGCGGTGGCAAGTAGGTAGGATAGCGGCCTGTTGGGCCCGTCATGGCTGACATGCCAATGCCAATGGCGTTGGTGACCGACGTTGTAGGGTACGGAAAGGCTCCAGTCGGGTAGTGCATGCGTGGGTCTGAGAAGCGGCCATCTGGAATTGTGGACAGTGAGCTGAAAGGTCGTTCCAGGGTCATACGGGGGTCACTGAACGCTGTTAGCTCAGAGCCTGTGTAACAATAGAGAAAGAGGCTAAGTTAGCTATTTATATGTCTGTATAGCATCAGCTAAGTCACTGAAACAGATCTTAGTATATTTTTATTATTCGTGACCACCATGATATGTGCGTAGCAGTACACTACATAAAATAATACTTAACTAAGTTGCATAAATATGTGCAAACAGATTTAACATATGGCTCTACTAATGGCGGGGGTATTACCGCTATGCTCATAAATGTCCTAGAATAGGAGATAATATGTGATCGCAACCGTATTAAGTGTGTGTGTGTGTGTGTGTGTGTGTGCGTGTGCGTATGTGTATATGTGAGTGCGTGAGGAGAGAGTGTGTGTGTTTGTATACATGTGCATATGTGTGTGTGTGTGTGTGTGTGCGTATGTGTATATGTGAGTGTGTGAGGAGAGAATGTGTGTGTTTGTATACATGTGCATATGTGTGTGTGTGTGTCTGTGCGTGTTCCTTCACACATCACTCACAGTGGATGGAGTTGCGGCTGGGTGAGATGGGCGTTGTCGGGTGAACTGTTGGCGTGGAGATCTGGCTCAGGTATGGGTAGGGCTGCTCATAGGACCAGGACGGAGACGTCTGCATCTGCCTGGAGTCTGCGATCAAAATCAACCAATTAAAAGTCAGCTTGCTCACCCTTTCCCTCCCCCCCTCAAAAAATAACTCAACTCTGTCTCCAATAAACAAACTGTCACATACACATACAGAAATAGACAGATATAATCAGCCCTAAAAATAAACAGCACACCTCTGATGTCCTACTGACTCCAAGCCAGCCTAGCAAACACAATGAGTGTAACTGAGATGGATTCAGCTATAGGTAGAGAGCTAGAGCTAGAGAGGAGGCTGTAATGCGACTGGCTGTTGATTGATTGTAGTCTAAATTCTGAACTTCATTCATCCCATACACCCGCAAAGAATGGAGAAAGACATCACATACACCCACAAAGAATGGAGAAAGACATCCCATACACCCACAAAGAATGGAGAAAGACTGGAATAGAACAAGGCGAAAAGGGTGACCAGAGGTAAACATGGGTGAAGAGAATGTGTTTAACATTATGGTGGATGAGAAGAAAAAGAATAGAACATGAGATTGGAGGAGGTAAAAAAGTGCTAGTTCAAGGGTGGTAGTGGAAGGCGATGGTGATCTGGTGTGTGCTTGGGGGGTGGGGTTATAAGCTTTTTTTCTCCCAATGGTCCAATAAACACCCCCGATTGGTTGTGGGTAGACAGTGAGGCCACTCGCAGAGGAAGCAAATTATCCCCCCTCAACCCCTACCCACACACACACACACAACCACACACACACACACACACAAAAGACGTTTCAACTGCAGCCAACTTCTCCCCAGGCCAGTTGCCAAGCCCCCTCCTTGCCTAGCTCCCCTCCCCAGCCACGTCGCTGTGATTTGGGGCAGGAGTCACACATGGCTGGGTGGGTGGCTGGAGGCGGATTCAGCATCCGGTGCTGTGGCTCATTCACTTTTACTGGGCTCCCACACAGACATCAGCACACACACACACGGGGAAGTCTGCACCCCTGAACTCCCCCTTCCACACCATCCTCACAGTCTGCATGTAAGAGCAGATTCACTTGATTGCCAAAAACACTTCATATTTTGTACCAGTCTGGTTATGATGGGGTCTTGCTAAGTACTTTGAAGTAGACTAGTTCAGACTTGAGTACAATACAGTGCTTTGAGAAATATTTCAGTATAGAGGCTGGCTTTGGTATGAAATAAAACACACATCTTATTTGTTTAGATGTCAGCTCTTTCTCACTGCTGAATGTCTCTTGAAGGCTTTAGAGAAAGAAACTTTTACTGCAGCAAACAGACACACACACACACACACACACACACACAAGGAGACACACATTGCTCGGGGGACGGTTGGTTGGGTGAGCACAAAACTGGTGTACACCCATCACCGCTAACGTACACCGCAAACCTCAAGCAGCAGTCAGACCTCAACCCTGAAATACGCACTTCCTCAAACGTGCGCTCGCTTGCAGACACAGAAAAACGCAGACAGCGCAGGCCCGCACACTCACACACACACACCAACATCCATGGCCACACACGCTCACTCACACACACACACACACACACAAAACAGCCTGTTGCACCAGCTGCTCCTGATTTTCACTCGTATGAAAGGAGAAGTGGAGGGGGAGAGAAGGCGCTTTTGAATGACTTAATAACGGTTTCCGTTGGCAACCCTCCCGATGCTATTTCTGGCGGGGGGATCAGAAGCTTGCTGCACGCGGCAGGAAACACTCTGTTCTCTCTTTTTCCCCTACCTCTCTCTCTCTCTCATTCCCTCTCTCTCTCCATCAGTTGCTTTCTCTGTCACTTCATCAGTTTATCTCCACACAACTCACTTTCCTCTATTTCTTTCCCAACTGCCTTTGATTCTCTTCCATCCTCTTGTGATGCAGTGGTAGCCCTCTACATCATCATACTCTGTTCACCCCCCCCCCCCCCACCACCACCCTCTTTCCTTCTGTTCTCATTTCTCCCTAGCTAAGCATCTCTCTTCTGTCCCCATCCACTCATGACGGACTTTTTCCAGTCATCCACTCTTCCCCAGAAACACCACGTATCCAACTGAGCGTTTCCATCTGCCTTTTGCGTGCCAGCTTTTTTCCATCTTCTCATCTACCAGGATGCTAAAGTCACATCTTTTTTCATCTCTCCATCATTAACCTGGCTTTTGTGGCTAACGCTCTGTACCTAATGATGAATAAGGGCCATCGTATGTGGCTTGAACGGTAAGCTAAAGGATAGCTGGACGGGTTTGGAAAGCCTTTTGAATAGGGTATTTTTCTCACATTGTTACTTCCTGTCAGCTGACTCTCACTTCCTTTTTTTCTGATGACTACTTCCTTACTGGACTAATCAACATAGACAAACAGAAGACATGATCGTTTTTATATCCACAAGCTCTCTTGATCACATCATTTTATCTCCCTTGAACAGAGAAGCATACGCAAAAATAGACACATGCGCACAACCTAACTAATCCATCTTCTCACATCTGCAAAGTGATAATGAGGAATAGAAACTGTTTGTGTGTATGAGTGAGTGTGTGTAGGATTGTGAAATATTAACTCAAAATGTTGGGAAACATTTGACATAGTAAAAATATGAGAAGTGCCTCTATATCTAGTTAAACTGAATCAAAATACAGGATAAAGTAGGCCACAACAGACGGCCAATGGCAGTGCTTCTAAGTCTATGCAATAGGCAAGAATTTTTAGATTAGGTAAATAAATTACATTTTTCACAAAATATGCTATGGGCTTCCTGCATTGTTTCTTTGAATAACCTATATGCACATTTTACATTAGGGTGCGTTTAGAATTGATCAGCTGATTTACAGATATATTCTCTGATCTGAGTGCTATTTTAAAAAATGCCCCATTTTCTATGTAGTGGCTAGTTTTGTTTTTTTATACAGTGATGAATAAATAACATTTCACTTTCTGGGTTCTCTCCTTAACACACTCTCCCTCCACCTCTCCCTTGTATGTTTGTGTATGTGTGTGTTGCATGTGTGTTGCATGTGTGTGTGTGTGTGTGTGTGTGTCTATGCCCATGTTATGCTGTGCTTGGTTGTGCTCAGACTTGCTCCACCAATCAAAGGCACCCTTATTCTCTAAATATGTTTTGTCTCCATATCCGATGATGGGTGAACAAAGACTCTCACACCCCCTTTACACACATCACTACCAGGAATATCCTCGGAAAAAAAAAAACTCTCTCTCTCACACACACACCTTCCATACACCACTACCAGGAATAACATCTGAATAGAAACACACACATAAACACCCCCCTCACAGACACACACACACACACACACTATTTAAGTAATGTTCAAATATACTGTATATTTTTCCTCTGACTTTAAGGTAATGTGAGGTGAATGGAATTTAGAAGGCATGGCAACTCACCACCCATGAATATCACACCTGAGCTAACTATGACGCTAGCACCAAACCACTCTAACTATGACGCTAGCAC